>PVJO010001822.1:0-55931 GCA_004026905.1 Hystrix cristata
GAACAGAAGTGAAACTTATTTTTGCACATGACATCCAAAGATAAATAGAGCTACCTAAGTCTTAGAGCCTCAGTCCTCATGAATGTAGTTTCTGTGAGAGGTGAACTAATTTGGTTCGTTTCTTAGCTTTGTAAACTACAACCTTCCTGAATCTTCGTGTCCTTAGTTTTGTCATCAGTGAAGTGGGGCTAGTTTGAGTGCCTGGTTAATAGCAGTGATATGAGAAGGAATTCAGTTCATGTTTACAAACTGCCTAGTACAGTGTGTGGATAATCATTACTTATTGCTTGCTATTCTTTCAGCCTCACACAGTGTCTGCCTAGTATAATAGATACTCAAAATATTTTTGCTAAATGAATGTGTACATGAAGCCTATAGTAATAGTTGTCTATTTTTGTTTAGCCTCGCATCGCCTGAAGAATTTTTGGAAAGCTACCTTTTAATACTTAAATACTTAAAATATTTTATTCTAAATGTAGTCAATTGTAAAGGATGCAAATACTAGCATATTGTATATGTTTACATTATAAAATAAAGTTCTTATATCACTCTTTTATAATGCTGTATATCTAATCAATGAAAGTGTCACCATAATCCATTAAAAAAGTATGAATAGGTTCTTTTATAACATCTTCAAACACTGCTTCATTCTTCATCCCTTTTGCACTGGGATTCCCATTCCACCCTATCAGAAAAATTAATGCTAAAACACCTGAAAATTTTCACTGTTGTTTTTTTAGCCTTCAGTTAATCCAGGGTCACTTACTCAAAAAAACTTTCTATATTGAATTATAGTGATGTCATTATTATTATTATATTTTTGGGCGTGCTGGGGTTCGAACTGTGATGTCATTATTAAAAATAAAATTGCCATGTGTGTGTAAGTCAATTTCTGAACCACACTTGGTTCTGTTGCCCTGTTTATCTATATGTATGTCAATAAAATACCATCTTAATTACTATAGCTTTGTAGTTAGTTACAAAATCTAGTAGAGTAAGTTTTCTAACTTTATTATAGGTCAAGATATTTTTGGCTTCCCTATTTCCTTGTATTTCCACATAAATTTAGAATTAAATTGTCAATTTCTACCAAGAAAGCAAGCTGCTGTGATTTTGTTTGGGATTGCTTCCAATCTGTAGATCAATTTGGGCACACCTGACATTGTAATAAGATCGAGTCTTTTTATCTCTGACCATGGTATAGCTCTCCATTTATTTACATTCTTAATTTCTCCCGGCAAACTTTTATGGGCTTTAATGTAGTAGACTTAAAGGTTTTTCATTACATTTGTTCCTAAGTATTTGATATTGTTGAAGCTAAGGCTAAACATGCTAACAAGCTGATCCTGGACTGAGGTATAATTACACTAATTATGAATATACAATTGATCAATACAATGAATAACTTTTGAAGAATAATTATAAAAATATGTATTTCTTAAAAGTTCTTACAGACAGATGGAGATGCTGATGATTCTTTGATTAACATAATTTTCTGATTGTCTCTTTTAATAGCGCCCAGACTTTCTCACACCTCAGAACAGTATAGGTTAGTAAGATGCTGAAGGGAGGAGAATTGTGCCTTTGTTTTGTTAAATGAAGGGACGGTAAGAGTGAAAGTGTAAGATAAAAAGAACTTCAAACTATACTTATTTTATATCTTAATACTCATAGAGTCTGAGGATCTGGAAATTGTTGCTTAAAACTATGCTGTCAGGATACTCTGTGATTAGTCTTTGCATGTGCTTAGGAGTTCATATATGTGTCACTGCTTGAAAACCACCGCTCTGGAGTAGAAATTCAAGTGAATTAGAGGGGTGATGTTTGCAAATGTTTCGCCTTAAAAGGTGAAGGGTTGGTCTGTAATAATGCAGTGTCACTTACTTGCTTCCTGATGTTATTTCTCCTGTCCTTAGGACCTGTTGGTCACCTGAAGTCTGAGTCAGTAATCTGAATATGCCACTAGTACTTATTAATATTGTATTGATACTTGCTATTGGTTATTATAATTAGTATTTATTTAGTGATGAGTTATGTAGCTTACTGTAGTGATTTTTTTTAATAGCTGATTTGTCAAAAATTGATGAGGCTCTGGGAATGGATGGTACACTTGAATATCCAAATAAGGCCTTCACCTTCTGTGCCCCAGCTGGCCTTCATTGAATCAGAACCCATTATTTTGTTCCCCTATTAGGAACTATGAAATACCAATTTGTGCAGGCTCCAAATTGATTTTCTAGCAGATGGAACATCAACCTGAAGAGGTAATGAGTCTTAACTACCCAAAATGAGACAAATATCCAGGGCTTCTCTGTAAATCACGAAAATTATCTGAGAGTCCCTGTGAAGAGATATAAATGGTTAAAATATAATAATGACAACTATAACTCCACTAATTCCTTTTTTGAGTGCCCCATTCTGTTGGCTGTGTGTCACCAAGGCTACTCGAGGAACCGTGGCTCCCTGGGGTCAGCTTACAGAAGGAGGTCATTCTCACTTCGTAACTAAAAGGAGATACTAAGGGGTGTAACTGAAGCTAATGTTCATAAACCAGATACAGGTTCTGAAATGGTTGATTCTTATTTCTCAGAGTACATATGAATAATTTGACTTCCATTTGGGTCTAGGTCCCAGTGAATATTTTGGAAGTAATGAAATAACATGGGCCTCAATAGAATGGGCTTTCATGCCGGGATTAGTAGCTGCGATATGTGGGGAGGTGCAGCGTGAATCTCATCTCTGTCGTTTATTATATGTGTCTCTTGTTTATGAAGTATGATTAAAACAACATCTCTGGACCCCCAAACCTCTCCGCAAACATAGAAGGAAAGAAAATATCATTGAATAAACATTAAATCAGAATGTGCTATGCTCTGCACAGATAATCCACTAAGACTTTCTAAAGACAAAAAAAGAACTCTTACCTGTGTGTCTGTCTGTCTGTCTGCACACATGCCGAGTACACCTTTTGTGTGTTACTAAGCACCTACAACCCACCACATACACACTCTCAAGATAAAGAATAACTAGACCTGGGAGAGGACTTGACAGCAATTTGTCACCCATAGTTGATATTTAATTCACTTGATAATTGGAGTGACTCACTGTATTAGCTAATTGGCTTTCTCCCAAGGAAAAATAAACACTTAACCTTATGAAATTAGGTAGTTTTGCAACTTGGAGAGAAGAACAGCCTGAAGACAATATCTCATCCTCCCCAAGAACTGGGAGATAAAGATAGTCTCTCCTAAATGATTACATTTCAAAGAGATGTTTCCCAGGTTCCCTGGGAAGATGCTCCTGGGGTGTGATACTGGCAAGAGGCTTACTCTAGCTGTTTATAAGATTTATATCCATTTCAAAGAGTTAGAAAATAATTTACAATTACAAATTTCTAAAGTAAATGTCCTAAGGAAAAAAAAAATGGGAGGGAGATCCTCTTTCCTTCTTTTCAAGAGATACTAATTTTTTGTCTTTTAAAAATTTGTATTTCCCTTATGTACCTTAGGTAGTTAATCTCCTCTAATCAATTTCCACATCTGTAAAAGGAGAGAATCAATGCCAATATCAATTATTTTACTTTATACGGGGCTTAAATAAAGGAACGGTAATAGCTTGTCATTTTAGATGTTGAAACGATTAGAAATTACATATCTTTACTGGTTAATATAGTACAGGGGAAGCAGTTAACCTAATACATAAATAGAAACTTAGGCTTTTAAAAGAATCTCTCTTTATGAGGTCTTTTGCAACAAAAATCTATCAGCTCCACATTTGTCTGACAGCATTGAACATTTACTCTCTCTCTGTGTTTTACCCATAAAACTAGTTTTATAAATTTTGTCCACCAGTGCCTTTGTTATCAGTATGTTCTAGTTCCATTTTATTGTTAAAAATAAATGTCACTGTAAATTCAAAACTGGTTTAACCTACATTAGTAAATCACCAAAATTCACATATTTTTCAGAAACTATATTTTTTTCCAAAGATATAGCTATAGTAATTATTTTGGTTAAAAATTACTGCAAGACTCATTTAAATACAACAATATGAATAGAAGAAAAGAGTTTAGAAATGATGAAAAATAAGCAAAAAATGCTTAGTTCTTGGTAAATGCGTTTAAAAATTTTTTAAAGAAAATAAAAAGCTGATACCATTGCATGAATCCAGAGTTACTTCTATTTGACATATTTGACATATCATGCTCATAAAATATGAGCAAAGGAAAAATAGCTAAAAATAGTTCCACAATAATCCAAAGTATAAAAATTAAATTGCATAGTCAGAAACACTTAAGAATCTCAAGCCTGGTATGTGCTTTTACCAGCACTAAAACTAGACTCAGTAAGTTACTGAAACACAACACCGAGGTGGGGCTTGGCTCTTCAGACATCAAATTCATCCCCTTGTCACTGACTCATTGTTAAGACCCAAAATATATGACCAATAGCAAGTTAAAATGATCTTTCCCTTTTGTACATGTGGTTCTATCCTGAGAGTTGAGTCTTGCTACATTCTTGTGATGCTTCATGCAAATATGTAATGAGTATATACACCAATAAATTAAGTGTACAATTCCACAAATTACTATGGAAGTTAGAAGTTATTCAGAATGAAATAAAATATTAAAAAACACTGTTATAAATCTTAGCCAGGAAATAAATTTTCATGAGACCAGTGATTAACCCAATAGCAAAATGGAATCTATATCAACCATCCATTAATCCCATTTCTCTTCTCCCAACACCATTAATTAAGTGTCTGCTCAATTCCCATTCCTGTGCTACACTTATGTCTTGTAACCAATTACAGCTAATTTTCTTGCACACAACGGGAGTGGTAACAGCCTCTAGCAGTTGTTGAAATGCGGCTCCTAGCATTTGCTGTGGTGTGCCATCCTTAAATATTCCGTAACATGTTTGCTCCTTCTGTTTCTAAAATCAAGATTGTGTGGGGAGGACTGAATGGAATACAGTGAGTGGGTGGTTTCTTTCCTTTCAGGTCCTCTGAGACCCTTATCTGATTTTAAGTTTTGCCTCCAGCAAAAGCTGTACCACTGAGACATCCAAAAATAACTGTTCTCCTGGCTTCCTTTTTTACCTATGACTCGGTGAGAAAAAGCTTTGGAAAATAAACTTCCGATGGTGTGTTTTACAAATCATATCTACCTGATTGCTTCTTCAGAGTTCAATAGGAAGGTCATTTTTAAAATCACAGCTTCTGTGACACAATTCTCTCTATCTCTGTCTCGATCTCTCTCTCCGTCTCTGACACTCTCACACTCCTTTTCAAAAGCTTATATATGAAAAAAGACATTGTAAAACCTGAAAATATTAAACATAATCTCCTTGCCTTGTTTCCTAAAATATGAGTATAAATTCAGTTTTTGTTCTAAAAGTAGGTTTCCCATCAGCTTCTATATTATTATTATTCAAGAGAAAGGAAACCAATATGCTGTTATCAGACTGACCCCATGCCACTGGCTCTTAATGTTTTAGCTGGTTTAAGTACCATCTCTCTCATTCTCTCCACCCTCCTCTCCATGCACCCCACATAATTGATGATCTGTAAATAAACACTTACAATCCTCAGAGAAGCTCACTGTTTAAAATAAGCCTGCAGAGAATCCTTTTGTTAGGCAAATAAGCCTTTTATAATCATGTTGGTTCATCTGCGCAGATTTTGGTCTGTCATCTTTCTATAAAAGTACAAAGTGTTTCATGTTTCCAAAGAAGTGAAAATTTGATGTACAAAGCTGGGCTCTGGAGGGGAGGACGGAGCAGAACAGGTTAGATTAGCGATGGAGTTAAGCACCATTCCAACATTCCTTTCAGCGGCATGGTTTGAACAAGCTCTAATGCTGTGATCCAGGGGCTCTGTAGGTTTTTGCCTCTTTATTGCATTATTTAGTTCTTTTGATCTGTATATGCGGCCTTTTACCACTCCCTATTTTCCTATAATCGGAAATGACATCCATATTGAGTTGTCAATATCATCTTTTACATTTCTATTAAAAAATTAGTACTCCGTACTATTTACATACATGAAAGAGTTCAAAGAAACCTATGTAGATACACATAAGCTCATTATGTTTTCCCATTTCAGCAAAAGTAATTCGTTGTGCTTTTGTCTGCATCTCAGTTGTGCGTGTATATTTAAATCTCTATTGTCTTCTTCCTAGTGATTCTAATTTCTAAAATCACTCTGGCCCGTAGATGCTCTCTAAATATAAGGACAGATTGTATAGCTGTTTTCATAAATGAAAACCTTATACTTACTATTGTAATCGAAAGGAACCAATGGCTTCGTTTTAGATGAAAAGATTTCTGCAGATTCTTTGTAATGGTATTTATAAAACAGTTTCCCCCTACAGTAGTATTGTAATTAAGACTTCCAGTGCAATTGTCAGAGGACAGAAGCATACTCCCCCGCCCACCCAAATCCATTGTTAGGAATGTTGACAAATTTCTTACAGCATCTGAAACCCTCTTTATGCATTAATAAAAAGGAGCCAAGAGTTCCTTGGTTTACGGTTATTGTGGAGTTGGGAGATAACCCATGTAAGTTACCTGGACCATAGCAGACACTCATTTAATGGTAGCGATTATTATTATCTTAAAGTTTTAAAAACTTTATTAGATTTTCTTTGCCAGCAACTGCACTATGACCAATATCAACATGCAAATTGAAAACTTGGTTGAGCATTCAACTGTATACAAATAGCTTTATGCTTGGTAAGAACCACTGTTAAGATTAACTGGATTTTTAAACTTTTATATCTCACTTGGAATAGTGTGAAAAAGTGTTTTAAAATATTAAAATGATGCAGAATTTTTTAAAAGGGTAAAAACGTTCAATATCAGTCTGCTCTTTGAACTAACAGGAATCACACTGTCTTCTTTCCTGTGAGTTTTTTCATTATTCCCCTGAGTACGATATTGGAAACAGTAGCTTCTACTCTATGGACTTAGTAGGAATTTGGTTGTGTTTAGATGTGTTTAGAGGTGACTTTTAGCAGTTAAATTCCAAGATATTTATCAATTTGCATGGACTGTTACCATCAAAACTTGGGATACATTACCAAATAAATGCATACACAGTTCACATCAGAAGATTTGACACATTCCTAGGAAGTCATATTTCTTTGGCAAATATGAAACAATATCAATTTACAGTTTGATTTGGCCTCAGAAGCACTATCAATATCATAAATTGTTTTGCCTATATTCACATTTAAATTCTAATTCTCCTCAATCCTGTCTTTGTTATCTTTCTCCTTTTTGGACTTTTAGTTTCTGCTGTGCGAGATTATAAAACTATTCTGAGGATTAAGCTGAGACTAGGGATTAAAAATTACTTCATAGACTGTGAATCGTTGTGTACGCTTTATTTCTTTGGATTTTGGATTATAAGTCAAAAGAGTGTGCTCATACAGGACAGAAATTGTCCCACATTATAAAGCTAATTGTGAGCATTTAATCTTTCTGTACATTTTCATAAGAATGTGCTAAATTTGGAGAACTTATAACATTTATACCCAGATCTATTTTATTAAAAACTTTTTTTTTCAATTTAAAAGCAGGCCATTCTAGGTAGAAAAGTAGACTTAAATTGGCCTTTGAAAAGTGTTTGCTCAATTGATCTATTTTATGTATGGATTTGTTCTTGAGGCTCTTACATAATAAAGATACAGTACCTCTAGGAGATGTGAGAGTTTCCTTTTGTGACACCAAATTCCAAATTTAGGGGCACATTCTGATATTCCTAGCTCTCTTTACCAGTGTGTTTTAAATTGGTGACCAGTTGACACCTGTTCCTGGTTTAGCAGAGAGAGGGACAGACAGACAGACAGACAGACAGAGACAGAGAGAGATCTGGACTCCTAGAGCAGTTGGAATGAGGGGTGACAGTAGAAGAAACAGTAAAATTTGAGGCTGCCGGGAAGGTGGCTATGCTCTGGGGAATTGTAACGTGATTTTCTTGAATTTAGGTCTACAGCTGTAGGTTTATTCAGCTCAAAGCAACACTGTGAAGAATAGGCTGATGACATCTACTTTGCTTCATAAAATATTTTATTTTTACTGCAATTCTCTTTATCAAGCTCCCAAAGAAAGATGAAAGAGTCCTTGGTAAATAATCCCGCTCTATTTTTGTCCTTGCATAACTGTCCAAACTGTAGTTGAACTAGGATTATAAATCATTCTAGATTATTTTGCCACAAGCTGTGTTTTTCTACCCCACCATTTCCCAATATTTATAAATTTAGGAAGAATATTTAAAACAAGGCAGACACTTTTTAAAGACAGAATTTCTCAATATTCTTCAAAGCTGGAAAATGTGGGTATTTTTTGACCCAGTAATCTTAGAAATCTGCTCCATGGACATGCTCAATCACATGTACAAGAACGTACATAAGAGGATGTGCAGTGCTTTACTAGCTGCAAAACTGAAGTACTGAAAATGCAGTAGACAGAAAGATGACCTCCACCAGTGCCCATGTTCTAATCTCCACCACCTCAGCATATGTATAAATTGTACAGCAAAAGGAACTTGATGTATGTGATTAAGGTTAGAGACCTTGAGAGAGAAAAATTATTTGCATTTTCTAGCAAAATTCAATATAATCACACAAATTCTTAAAAGTTGAGAATTTTTCCTGGTTAGAGTTAGATTGACATAGCCACAGAAGGAGGGTTGGGGAGCAGCTGAATTAGTAACTTTTAGATGGGAAAAGGAGATACAAGGCAAAGAAGTAGATGGATTTTGGAGGTGGACAAGGCAAGGAAACAGACTACCTTCTAGAGCCTCCAGAAAGGAATGTAGGCCTGGCATAAACCTTGATTTCAGTCTTTTAAGACTTGTGTTAGGATTCTGACCTACAGAATTGCAATAAGTTTATCTTCACCCAAGTCACTAAGTCAGTGGTGATTTGTTACAACAGCAAAAGAAAACAAATTTGACAGCACATATGCCAAAATATAGGGAAACATTTAAATAAATGACAGTTCATGAAAAATGGAGAATATCAGGAAATCATAGAAAAAGCTGCCACATTTATGTTGCATTACCGAGACCAAGGGAGTGATACAGATGATCTGCTTAATGAAAGAAAAATCAAGAAGCTAGTATAAGAATACAGTGCTGAAATTCCCATTTTGCTGCAAAAATATTATATTTGGATGTGTTTAATCCTGTGCTGTGTGTATACATAAAAAGAGGTCTGCATTATCTATCTTCAGCACTGGAAGGGGTGTGTGTGTGTGTGTGTGTGTGTGTGTGTGTGTGTGTATGGTGGGGAGACTTCCACTCCTCCTTTATTCATATTAGTGTTGCTCAAAATATTTAAGACATTATTTTGTAATTTTAAATACTTCTTAAAAAATATTAAGGGAAAAGTATAGCCATAGTAAGACTAAGTCAGTGCTGATTCACTGACAACTAGCCAGAAGATTTTGATCCACTTTTATGTGGATGACTTGTAGTTGAGAAGAACACAGCTTGGAAATTATTTATTTTGTTACACACAGCACTTTGCTTTAGAAAGCTGAGATCTACTAAAGTTCAGCAATTTGCCTTACTTCACTGAAAGACTAGAAGCAAAATGGGAAATAATTACAGGTATTTTGGCTTCTTACCATACCACAGGACTCTTTTCTTGTGTGTTACTGTAAGGGAAAAGAAATATCTTTTCTCACCTATTGCTATTTATGGCTGAGGTCTCTGTAATGAAAGACAGATTAACAAGAAAAAAAACATGAAATTTAATATAAATTTTGTATCACATAAGGAAATGAAGGTCTAATAAAACAGGTAAATCTGTTTATTTTTAATGCTAAATTTGATGACGAAATGGTTAATTGTGGAGAAGTATCATTGGATGAAGGGAAGTGATCAATGGGAATAAACTGGGGGAACTTACTGAGGCAGGTTGGTTCCAGTTCTTCTTGCTGTCCCTATATCTTCAGAAATGCCTTTTCCTCTGAGTATAGGGAAGGATCACTCTAATGAAGGTGTTATTACCTGCTTCTAGAGAGAAGGGCAAGGGGAAGGTGAAAATGACCTTACTACTTCTGCTGTTTTCTCAAATGCCAAGGTGACACATTACGGAGTATTGTGTCCTATAGCCCATAATCATGGAGCAAAAACCATGTGTCAGCCACATAGTTGGCACTCAGTAAATTCCTATCGATGATCCAAAAATGTGACCAATTCTGAGTTTAGTAGATACTCATGGTGTAATCAATCAACAAATACCTATCAGATATCAACTGACTACTAGGTATTGAAGGCGCTAATGAGAAGAAGATAACAATGATTTTATAGTACACAAATAGTACAAAGGAAACTTCAATTATAGGATAAGAAGAACCATAAGAGAAGGATGCGTGGAGTGCAGTACCTACACATATAAAGTGACGATGAATGAATAGGGAAATTGGGGATTCTTTAAGGAGATGATGACATCTGAAGAGGTCTTCATAAATCAAGCGAGAGGAGAACAGGACACTGCAGATTATGACACAGCGGTCAGTGATGTCGAACCTCATGTTGGAGAGCTCACAGGCAGTGGGAATGCCCTGTGCCGAGCCTAGAGTCTGACAAGCATGATCTGTTTGAGAAAGTGAGGTGGGAGAGAAAGCTGAAGAGCCGAACTGGGATCAAATTGGCCATGACCTTTTTGGATATTATCTGGTAGATGATGAGTTATGTTGGAGGATTTTAGGCAGAGAAGGGAAGAAACATGTATGTGTATTATGGATAATGGACTGGATTTTCACAGGGTGAATCTGATGACATAAAATGACAAAATAGCTGATCTAATAATTTTTTCAGCTCAAGACTTAATTGAACTAATAATGAGGTGATCATAAAACTTGTCATCTAAATTGGGGCACTTTTGAGAGCAAAAAGAAGCATCATTATTAATGAAATGAGACAACGGGAGCAGATTGGGAGATATCATCATCCTACCATGAAATAAACTCCTGCAAATGTGAGGTGATTGGATGTATGGATGATAGTCAGTTGGCAGATGGATATTTGAGGTTTCCTAAACACCAGGACAATACATAGTATATTAGCCTGTGTTCTCCAGAGAGATGGAAACAAGAAAATACACACACCACACACACACACACACACACACAACACACACACACACACCCCTGTTTCTGGCTTCTTCAGTAATGTATGTGAGAGAGAGACAGAGACAGAGACAGAGACAGAGAGACAGAGACAAAGACAGGGAGAGAGAAAGAAATGGCAGGGGAGAGAGAGAAAGAGGAAAAAGAAAAGGAAAATAAGTGAAAGAAATGGAGTGGGAAGAAGGGGCGAAGGGAGGGGGCAGGAGACGATATTAGTGACTTATTTTTATTATAGGGATTGATTCAGGTGTTCATGGAGGCTGAGATGTCCCATAATGGCCACTTGCAAGATGAAGACCCTGTGATGCAGGTAGCATGTCTCGGCCCATGTCCAAAGGCCTCAGATACAAGGGATTCAATAGTGTAACACTCAATCTAACATCAAAGGCCTGAGAGCTCCAGGAGTCACTGGTTTGAATCCTGCAACCACAAGTTCAGAGAAGACAGAAGAGTGTATCCCAGCTCCAGCGGGAGAAGGAAATGCTGCTTTTTTCCCCATCTGGCCCCAGCCACTTGGATGGTAGCATTCACACTGAGGGCCAGTCTTCACCACTCACATGCCAGTCTGGTCTAGAAATGCCCTCAGAGACACGCCCAGAGGCAATGCTTTACCAGTTCTCTGAGTATTCTTTAGCCCAGTCTGCTTGACACCTCAGATTGCATGACATGGACTTCATGACTATAGGCCAGATGCTACAGAACCCCAGAGCCTTTCAAGGAGAACCTCTAGTCATTGCTTAAATTTTTTCAGTGCTACTTTTACTGCATGTAACAACTCTCTTTCCAAGCCCCATATTTACAGAAATGTTTTTAAGACTGTAAGCATGTTGGTTCTCTCATGTAGCAAAGGTTTTCCACCACTATTCCTAAAGAATTAGCTGGACCTGGGCTTAGAACTCAGATCAGATCTCAGGTTTATCACTTTCAACCGCGAACAAGCAGAATGTGCCTGTGAGCCAACCTGTCAAGTGTTTAACTCATGAGTAAGTATTTCTTAGGATCCAATAACCACTCAAAATCAAGACTTGGACACTATAGACACCTAACAATTAGCTGTTACCTGTTTTTATTTTATATCTTCACTGGGGAAAGAGTTTTTTTTTTTTTTTCTCTTTTCTTTTTTTTTCTTTTTGCACCTCTGCTTCCTCGCAGGTAATGTGCATTGCGCATTGCATCTATATCATAACGCTTGTCTTACAGAATTATAATCACTTTTTAAATTATCTGTTTCCCTCATTAGCACAATGGTTCTTGAGTGGGAGCGATTTTGCCTCCTCTTCCACTAGGGCATTTAGCAATGTCTGTGGGTAGTTTTGGTTGTTATAACTGGGGAAGTGATGTTACATCTATCCAGTTGGTAGAGGTCACAGACACTACCAAATATCCTACAATGCAGACAGTCACTTTCTACAACAAAGAATTATCTGCTCCAAAGTATCAATAGTGCTGAGGTTTAAAAAAACCATGCTTTAGGGCTGGGGATTTAGCTCAGTGATTAGAGTGCTTACCTTGCAAGCACAAGGACCTGAGTTCAATCCCCGGCACCACGAAAAAAAAAAAAAAAAACAAAACCATGCTTTAGACTATAATTCTCTGCAGGTAGTGACTCTGACTGCCTTGCTGTCTCCCCAGAGCCTAATACTGTGACCATTATATGAGCCTCCATTTTAATTAGTGGAATAAAGAACTGGAACCAGCATCTGGCCATCATCCAGCTTTGCCTTGAGATAATTCACTTTTTTTTTTCAATCAACAGGCGAGCTTTTGTTAAGGTATTGCAAATTCCCAGTTACCAGATAATTGGTGGAAGTACCAGCATATGAAATCAGAGGTCCAAGAGGGATACCTTTAACCCAAGTTACCAAGAAGAGAATAGGTATTACATAGCTAGCTGTGACTACTAAACTTGATATATTAACTTCATTATATTAAGAAACACCTAGCAGGTATGCAAAGCATGTTCTGGGTAGGTCATGAAGGTACCATTCTGAGTAACATGTACACATAGTCCCTGGGTCCTTCCTCTCTGCACTGTGCCCCTATCCTGCTCTTTGGCTGCCATGAACTAAGCATCTTTGCTCCCCCTTGCACTTCTGCCATGATGTCAGTGCCTTGGAGCCAGGTGACCATGGACTAAATCTGCTGAAACTGTGAACTAAATTAAACTTTTCCTCATTTAATTTGTAGGTGTCAGGTATGGTGTCTCAACAATGGGAAAGCTGACTAATACACTACTTAAAATACCCCATTTAGATTTCTTAATAAATAACACCTGCAATTTTTAGAGTACAGAAGTCACATTTTTACCTGAATTAAATCATGAGAGAACATGAGATAAATTTGTCTTTGTTTTGTGAAATGAGGAATGTGTGAAGGCCAAATTAGGAAGATCACTCGAAGCTGGATTCACTTATTTATTTATTTATTTTGCGTCCGGTAGCTACTAGTTTTTAATGAGAAATGGAAGGTTTTTTAAGGAGCATGAGAAAGGTCAAAACAGTCAATCAGTCTGGTATTCAGAGTGAGAAATCCACTCGGAAACTTCGGGAATTCATTTTCGATTGTTGGGGGAGATGGGGCTCCATCCTTGTCAAGACAAACGGATATGGGCTTTGTGCTGTGAAATACTGAAGAGCTTTTTGTGAAATACTGAAGAGCTTTCTGAAAAATCAGATAGGATATCTGGAGGCAGTCACACCTCCAGACCCACCCTCAGCTCAGCTGTCCTGGGTTGCTATGTTTAAATAGGCAGCCAAACCTCAACAAATGATTGCCCTGATACCCTGTTGCCATGTATTGGCGAAGCCCACCATAACAGAGTACCAAAGGCTTCCAGGACAGAATATTTTTCTCACAGATTTCGAGACTAGAGGTTTGAGGTCAAAGTGTCAGCAGGGTTGGTTTCCTTTGAGACCTTCACCTTGGCTTGTAGGCAGCTATCAGAATCCTCCCCCATCCTCACAGCGGCCCTTCTCTGTTGGCATCTTGTCCTGACCTCTTCATTAAGGACACCACTCATGTTGGACTATTGTTCAACCTAGTGACCTCATTTGAATTTAATTGCCCCTTTGCAGGCCCTGTCTCCTTGTGTCATTACATTCTGAGGTACTTGAGGTCAGGACTTCAACCTAAGAAAGACACAGTTCAACACACATTGTGAGTCAGCTTGGCTCAACATTATGTAGGTGCTCAGTAAATACTTATTGTTGGACAGAGTAATCCATCGATTAATGGAATGTGGTGGCAGATCTCAGGGCACTGGGACATAAGGGTCAGCCTGACGTGTGTGATTTGCAGCCTGTGGTTAGCACAGAGAGACACTTACATCGTGCTTTGTGGTCTTACTCCTCGGGTCTTTGTTTGCAAAAAACACAAAGTCTTAGTACTCTGACTGTATATATAGTATTTATTAGTTTGGAAGGGTTTTTTTGTTTTTTTTTGTTTTGTTTTGTTTTGTTTTCTTTTTTTAGTACTGGGGATTAAACTCAGCTCTTTCAAACTGAGCTACATCCAAGGTCTTGCTAAATGGCTAAGTTTGCTAAGTTACCTGTATTCAAACCTGTAATTTTCCTGTCTCAGCCTCCCAGAGTGCTGGGATGCCAGGCTTGCTTCAACATACCCAGCTTAGTTTGGAAGTCCATTGTTTTCCATTTTATCATCTTTGTTTCATCATAAAACACAAGGCGCAGTAGGGATATCTCTGGAAAAGGGGCTCATGTGGGAGGGCCATTCAGGTTGGAAAGGTCTCTCCAAGGGGTGGGGATTCCTCTGGATCACTGAGTAGGGAGGAAGAGAGGGGAAGGGAAGGGCATAGCTGGGTGGTCTAGGCCTGGCCTGGTGCTTGTTGTCACCTAATGAAGACAGAGGTGACCTGCCAGGTAGTCCTGAGATCTCTGTTGCTCGGGATTCTGCACAGGGAATGAAAGTACTTGAGCCCAGACGTGAGGATCTGCTCTCAAGTCTGACTTACAGCTGATTTTACTCAGGAGTTGAGCTCTCTTCTGATTCCTAATTTCTGACTTTTCTTCGACCACCTGTTTAGTACCTTCTGTTTCGGCAATAGTACCTGGATCCCTGGCCTGTTATTCTTTTTTTTTTTTTTTTCTGGTGTTAGGGATCGAACTCAGGGCCTTGTATTTGCAAGGCAAGCACTCTAACCACTGAGCTAAATCCCCAGCCTGGCCTGTTATTCTTTTCCCCTGGTAGTTCCTGTGTGGGGCCTACCTTGATCCCCCAAGCTCCAGGGAAAGGTCTCAAGCACACTTCACCTCAAACTATGTAAAGGAACCTCAGTTTGCCTTAAGCTATACAAATAAATCTTTTCACATTCTCTGCTTCTCCCATATTTCTACCATTATTTTTATTTTCCCTGTCAGTTTTTTATTTAGTCTCATGGATTTGTCTAATTTCTCAATCCTAAATTCCTTGGAGAACAGATCTCCTGTGGTGCTAGGCGTTTCAGCTCTCTTGAGTTTCCTTCTCCCACCTCCCACATAGAAGTTTCAATCGTACCTTTCTATCATGTTCAGGGAATTACATATTTTTCTATATGACAATATTTATGTCACTGCTTCATGTGCCAACTATTGGATTTAGTGATACACACACACAAAATCGGATTAGACAAGTGAGGTTCATAATGCCATGACGTTTGCAGTCTAATGGTAGAAACAGATGAAAACCAGTAAATATATGATACTTACAGCCTTCCTCAATCGTATTAGTATTGCAGCAGAGAAATTCTAGGGTCATACAAACAAAACGCGGTGTTGCTTTAACGTTAAATCGCTAAACACTTCATCGTAGTGGAAGAGTCTGTGGCTGTCAGACCCATCTTCGGAGGCCCCTTCTTGCTGAGCAAGATACCACACGAGGTATCCTGCTCAATGTGAAGCAACCTTGGCAGGCTGGCTGCATCTGGCTTCCTCGACATGCCAATTGAGAGAAACCGAAATAGCATCCACTCTAGCTGCTTGGGGGATCTCCTTCTTCTTGGCAGTTACAGGTGTTCCATGTGATTAAAATCATCAGCAAGATGTGTTCACCTCTGATTTCATTACCCATGCACAGCACTGAAAAGGAGGATTCAATCCCCAGCATTTGCTCCCCACCCTTCCTTAGTATAAGAAATCACAATTGTCGGAGTTTGAATTCCTCACCACATTACTTGTAAAATACCAGATTCCATGTCTGGTTCTCCCTTTTCATTTGCTGCATATTTGAATTGTATCATGAATAGACTTTAAATTGGTGAAAATTTCATGAGTATTAAGTGTCACACCGGTACTCAAAGATTTGTAAATGGCCAAGTCTTGGCAAACTCAGACCCAGCCTGTAAAACAATATATTCTTGCTATATATGCATCCCACCATTATTCATCCCATCTAGCCATGGTCTAGATGCTAGACACTATGCCACCCCTTAACTAGCTTATTCTCAGGAAAGTTCAGGGTAGAGCAGTTGTTTATTGCATGCCATATTCATGCTAAATTCAGAGACAGCTATTTTGCATGCAGTGTCTCCATTTTTATCACAGTCTTGGAGTAGACATCATTTTCACTCTTCTGCAGATGAAGTCTGAGATTTGGTGAAGAAATTGTCCAGCCTTGCACAGAAAAATGGTGAGAGGTAACTTAGGTCTCTGCTTGCTTCAAAACCCTTAGAAAGAGGCTGGGAGAGTAGCTCAGTGGTAGCATCCCTAGCCGAGGCTCTGGGTTCTATCCTTAGTACTCCCCCAAAAAAGATTCTTTCAAGGAAACGAAGGCATGGAAAAGGGCAGAAGGTGAAGCAGAGAGGGAGAATACACTAGAAACTGCATTTGCGTTGTCATTTTTATAATAATATATGATAGAATAGTATTGATTTCTTTATCAAAGCATTCATGTCCCTTTCTCCTAAGTTTTATTTTCATAGCCCTCTGGGAGACATTAAAGCAAATCCTGGAGTTTGCACCATAGCTTTCCATGGCTCTATGTGGTCAGATAGCTATGGGTGCATAGAAACAGGCTGGCATTAGATTCTGGGTAAACTGAAATTTGGGAATTCACTTTCCTCAGTGGCCTCAACCTGAGAATCTTAGTGATAACAGTATAGTATTTTGATCTCCACATTTATTCTATCACTAATTACAAGACTTTATTGAGAATTGTTAAATACAAATGACAGGAGGCCATTGTTTAGACAAGGCTGTTGCAATGGGGCCCAATGGGCCAGCCTAAACATCAAAGGGGAGTTACTCATGCTGAAGTTCCCCAGCACTAAGGACTAAGCTGTTTATCTGAAATTCTGATTTAATCAGGATTAGAGAGACTGCGACCAAATTTCCGGAATAGGCCAGTTTCCTTTAGCATGACAATGAAGTTCCCCCGCATTAATCCTTACACACAGGAAAGGTAACCAGAGGTAACTTGTTAACTTATTTGCTTATTATGCTGTCTCCCTGTCTCCACCTGGAAGGATAGTAACTTTGAAATAACTAATCCAACATTGTTTTTGTTTTTGCTTTCTTCAAAGCCTTTTCTGTAAAATCAAACTCTTCAGCTCAGCTTATCTGAACAGTCATTCTTTCTTATGGAACAAACTTGCTGATTCTAGAATTACAAAATAAAGCCAGTTATGATCTTTAAATTCAATTGTTGTAATTTTGTCAATTGACAGTATGAAAGAAACTTTTTGGGTGCACAGAAATGCTCTTTCCCTCACAGTTTATACACTGCTGGTGGAAAGAATATCCACAGGCAACAGATAATAATTCATTGTCTCTCTCTCTCTCCTTCCCTCCTTCCATCTCATATACACATACATAAATATGTGTGTCTCATATACGCACACACATATAAATGCAAACCAATGATTACAGCACATTCATGTCACTCTGCTGCTTTATATATGCAATGGCAAATGCATTATCAAACAATTTAGCAGTATTGTCAACCTGTTCCAGTTGCACAGGACAAACAATGATAGCTTACTCAACTCACATAATTGTAAGTGAAGAGACAGATTTCACTCAGAAACCTTTGGTCCTCCTTTTGCACTATTGTTGTCTTTTCTTTTTAATCAGGGCTTGGAAGACAAGAAGCAGGTACAAGTAGATGTCTGATTCTGAGGAATCGTGGGTGAGACCATTTTGTCCACTTGCCCAAGGAAGGCTCTTTCAGGGTTTGTCTGAAGAAAATGTCATTGCCTGGTAGCAGACAGACTGCACTATTGTGGTTGAGAGAAGAGCGAATTCTGCGCAGGCTACAGAGTCGGGGACAGACAAGTTTTGCTCTGGGCTGTAGAGGATTCTTCAGTGTAAGAAAAAGATGGCAGAGCGGGCAGCTAGGGCTGATATGGGATGTTCAGGAACTCTTCTCTTAGAGGACTGGGACATATTACAAGGGAGCAGAGAGGTTGGGACCACAGGAGAGGAACTTGATAGTAAATTTTCAGAAAACGCTGGGAATTCAGCAGAGTGCAGACTTAAGTTTATCAACATCTGTAAAATAGTGCCTGGTTCAGGAGCCTGGCTTTTCATTTTGATTTATTTTTGAGATCTTTCAAAATTCTCTTATGCTGTCTGTGCCCTAATAAAGTCAGAAATCTCTTTGATTTCTTTGTCTATCATATCCACATAGTCTTATTTGATGTCTATATGTGCGTAGATATGGCAATGACAGGCAATGGATTTGGAAAACTGGTGCAACTTTCTTTTTCTTTAGGCAGGGACTTTTTTGAAATGTTATGGCAGGGTGTATTTACTCTGTATTGTTTTAATTTCCCAGGCAGCAAAGCTTTTCTTTTTTAATTAAGTGGTTTGGTTTAGACTCTCGTGTTTTTGAAATAGTGACTAATTCATTAGGAATTAAGCAGAATTGCCTTAATTGTGGATCCTTGGTCCTATTTCAAGCTTACTACCAACAACTGATTGCAAAACTCATAATTAGGTTGATCAAAGCTATTTCACAGAAATGTTAAAATGCAGGTTCCTGGGTCAATGTTGGAGAGATTTTGATTAATCAAATGATTAGTTGGGTTGAAACTCATTGAATTTTCTCCCTGTTTCTAGAACTTACCTCTAATTTAAAAATGCTTATTAAAAAATGCAAGTTGACTAAGTTGACTGGGGGAGTAGTTCAGTAGTAGAGTACTTGCTTAGCATGTACGAGGCCCTGAGTTTGATCCCTAGCACTGCAAAAATAAATAAAGAAATGAATAAAAATAAATTAAAATGTCTTGATCCTACTCTAGAGCTGAACATAATCACTTAGGAGAGGGATCAGAAATCTGCACTCGTTTTCAGCCCAAGGATTACTGAGCCTAAAACTCTTTACCTTCGTATTTTTGGCCACCATTTACCACGTTTTTAAACTACAAATTGCCTCCCTGGGAGCTCAGTTCACTTAAAAGTGTACATGTGCAGCCTCTTAGGGAAGCCATGCATTGTGAGAGGTGTGCGTTTGGTGGTGAGAGGCTCTCCCTGGCTCCTCAGCCACCAAACAGGGACGTCGAGGAGGAGGAGGCCATGGAGGTCACAAGCCAGCAGTGACCAAGGAGATCTGTCCTCTAGAATTCTCCCAATCTGGCCCTTCTGATTCTTCAATTTATAACTGAAGACTTGGTACAGCGGGGTATGTATGCAGAGTTCAAAAACCTGTTGGGTACTCAGAATATAATCCAGGCCCCCATTTTGTTCTGTGTATCTTGTTTCCTTTTTGTCACACCCGTCCTTCCATAGGCACTCAGCTGGATTGGACAGAATAAGATGCTGTTTTTAAAATTACAGGCAGTCCTAGCAAACTTTGAGTCAGATTCCAGCATAAGAAGGAAGGAAAAAGATCTCAGCCTCTGACTGGATGTGATGTGCATTCTCAAGCCTCCCCCTTAATAGACACAGTGTACGCTACAGAGAGCAAAGTGTAATTTTAAGAACCTTGTAATTCTTTACAAATTAACACAGCAGATGGTGTTTATGGGAGCCACATAGTGAGGATTATTTGGGACGATGTGAGACATGTGTTCCAGGGTTTCGGCCTGCTTTCTACTTAGTTTAGATTTTAACTGCAAAACTGCTATTTGCCTCATGAAGTTTTCATTGATTCCCAGGGTGAGGAAATGCTCTAAGAGAGGGTTCTCTCATGGTGCAGACCCCAAGCATTCTCAGAAAGTCCTTCTCTTGTGGAAACTCAAGCATTGCCCTGTGCTTGGTCCTGGTCAGTAATGGTGGGCCCCTGGGTGTTGGGGGCAGCATGGCCTTTGCTTCTGATGTAGGGATAAGTTCAGACAGTAAAGGAAGCACCCAGGTCTCAGGAAATCAGAGACAAAGCATGAGATCCAGGAGAAAGACCAGCAACTCTAGATGGTGACTTGTTAGTCTGCAAACAGTTAAAGTCTATCTGTAGTCATTTTAACTGCCCATGTAACTGAGAATATATTATGTTAGTTCTCTTATAGTGATGCTCTGTGATGAGTGGCAAGGCTCTGTGCATTTGCTTCCTAGGCAAGGCTGGCCCTTTGGAGGGGAGCAGGGAAAGAAGGAGAAGGCTCCCACATAGAGATGGAGTGATGTTGTTAGGGGCGGGCAGAGAGGAGAGGAAGGAGTGGGCCTCACTGGCCTTCACTAAGACCAAAGCAGGTCAGAGTTGATTTGACCAGGCAAAGAGGCCCTGGTTCTGGCGTGAACAGAGATATCTTTGGGATCCTCTGGCCATACTGGAAGTGCTTGTACTTCAAAACCTCGTATTTGTTCTACCCACAAGCCTCCTGAGTTTAGGGCTGGCAAGGAGAAGGGCCCAAGTGTTCGCAAGTGCTACCTGCCTCCTCATATCATTCAGGGTCCTCCCATTGCTTAGAAGGTCCATTGCATCTGTTTGGTATGTAAGTTCTCAAGTTTCTCTCACCATATAAAAGTCATTTACTCTGTTCTTTTCAAAGTATGTACATCTTGTGCATGCAGCCAAGACTTTGTTTTTAGGAATTTCCATCTTTTTACTATGTAGGGCAGGTTTTGATCAGAGAAAGAAGAGAGTGAGTATAGAGAAGGAAGGAAACAAGAGTAGAAAGTGTGGACAGGGAATGAGAGTGGGTAGCCATATTGTTCTACCATTGCAGGAGACAGCGATCCTTCAGCTCCGCTTCTGCACAAGTCACCTTGTCTGCAGATATTCGTATCAAGTAGTCAAGTCAAACAACTAAAATGCTAATTCCTTCACTTATACACAGTACATATTTATATGTGGGTGTCTGTATCTATACATCCCCTTCTCCTTTTCTTTCCTTTTGTTCTTTTTTTTTTTAATGAATTATCTTTCTATGATCCAGACTCTTTAACTTTGCTGTGTGGTTCAGCTGGCCTTCAACTCATGACCTGATGATCCTCCTGTCTCAGCCTCCCAAGGGATATCAATACATATTTATGATTTACTTAGCACCTATTTTTGTAACATACTGTTATAGAAACTACGGAGTTTTGAGGAAATGCAGATAGCCTATACTTTGCTGATGCTGAGACCCTGTGCCTCTAATTGGGAAACAGGGCCATATCTTCATGACAAATTTCTAGGCAAATCAGGTTCATGATGATGCATCTTCTGTTTTTGTGTATAGTGTTATATCTGAATGTGAGACATAGAGAGGCCCAGGCTTGAGATTTCCATCTAAACATACTATTTGTAAATTGAGGCAACCATCTGCCTGAATACTTTTTAATTTCTGAGGACACTCAGACACATGGTCCCAATTATGGATCTCTTTTTGAGATGGTGTTAAATCTCAGTCTTTAATGATGCTTTAGGTATCGATAGCTTTCACTGTAACTGAGTGGTTTGGGGAATACAGCCTTAAAAATGAAATGGAACTTTAAATTTCATTGAAATCTTAATCATGTATTCAGTTTGTGTGTGTGTGTGTGTGTGTGTGTGTGTGTGTGTATGTGAGTGCAGGTGTGAAATCAATGGGAATTTACACTTTGCCTTGACTCTTTTCATCTGCGCTGTGGGGATGAAATGGCGTTTTTCGCAGTTTGCTCAGTTCGTGGTCTCCTAGAGGCTTAGAATGGATGTGTGGTTAATTAACCCCGGCTTTTAGCAGTCATTCAAGGTTAGGAGGTGGCACTGTGAAAAATACCTTGTATGCAGGGTTGCCTAACAGTTAATCATTGAGGACTACACCTGTGCTGATAAAATAAATCAAGGATCAAGAATTATAACATGGTACAGATGTCAACCAACCATTTCCCAGGGCTGTGATGAGCTCATTGTGAAAGGCGTGAATTTTACTTTTAGGACCCCACATTTTCCAAGCCATCCATTCCTTTCATGCCTAATTCTTCTCCCCAGGGGCCTGCTTGACCCATCCATCTTTCCATCTGTATTCAAACATTTCCTAAGCGCATCCTACAGATTTCATGCTGAGGCTGCTAGTATTCAAGACCTGCAAAAAGCTTGGATTCTGTTCTACAACCTCATGCAGACTTGTAAATAATGCAAGATGATACGTTGTTGACATCTGCATTATTTTGTACAGTACCTAATTAAAGTGCATGTCACAGGAGGAGATACCCAGGAGTTGGGTAGGTCTAGAAAGACTCCCTGGGCAGGGGAAGTGAGCTGCCCCTTGAAGAATATTCAGCTAGATGAATGGTTGGTTCCAGGGAGGTAGGCATCAGGAGGCCTAAAACGCAGGCAGAAAAGTTGTAAGTTATTGAGTGAAAGATGTGGACCGTTACAAGACGGGAAATCTCAAATATAGGCTGAAGAGTTTAATAAAAAATATGGCTATGGGGAGAAGTAACAATTGAAGGAGTGAAAGCTTGGTTGTAGTAGTCCATGCTGAGAATGAGAGAGGAACCAGCAGAGTGCAGCGGGGTTGGAGAGTGCACTGGGGAGGCTGGGTGTCATAGTTGGAAGGATTTGAGGACAGTATGAACCCTGGAGACATAGTTATGGATAGACTCTCAGCGACTAACTGAGTTAAAAGGAAAAATATGATACTACAGTGTTAGGAGTTAGAGCCTTCTCAGTGATTAGTGCTGGGGAAAACCTTCTGTGTGAACTTGGATCTCCTGTCAAGACCTCAGCTGTCCTGAGTTCAATCCGCAACACACACACACACACACACACACACACACACACACACACACACAGAGGGATTCCAGGTAGCAGCAAAGAGTCATAGCTTTCAATCAACCACTTGACCATGGGAATAAACAACCAATATTCTTCAGTGTACTGTTTCTAAACAATGTTGTTTGGAAGGTTAAGTGTATCAGTGTATTACTCTTTATAATATTTTCAATGTCCAACGGGCTTATCAGAATATACTCACATCATAAGTTGAGGAGCATCTGTAGGAATACATATGGGCCGGAAGTCTTACCAATAATACTTTTTAATATATTCTTGCATTGTACATTGACAGTTCTTTCCTTGAGCACTGGCAAGGGTCTGCCATAGAAGGTCAGAAACATATTACCTTTTCCCTTTCTTCTTTTATCTCCTCCATCTCTTCACTATTACCCTGGTCTAGAAAAGCTGAGTGGTAATGTGGTCACAGTATCCTGGTCATGAATTCACTTTGTGGCCACTGCTTTACTATCTTCCAGTCTAAAGAGATACTACCTCTTTCTTTTTCAAGAAAAATGTCCTTAGCTAGTGAAAAGGAAATATTTAGAAAGGTCCACCTGTTCAGACTATGATTTACACATAATATAAAGGTATTATGAAGTGTGCAAGGTCCTATAAATAATCGTGCTATTTGTAATAAGGATATGATTTCTAGATGTGAGGTTTGAGGTTAGGTGGGCAACCTTCCAAGTATGATAGGGATGACTGCTGGATCAATAGATAATTTTTTCTCCTCCCTCCTGTTGTCTAAATCATAAGTTTACATGACGGCAAAATGTGTTGGAGATAGAGTGCATGGCACATTATTGTTTTCTGCCATTCTGATGATTTTGACTTCCACTTCTCTCAAATGACAACAGTTTGAAGTCTGGGCATTTGATTTTCCCCTCACACATTCGATATATTAGAGTCACAACTACACAGAATTTTGAAGACTCCTCATACGTGCAATCATGCTTACAGGAAGACAGTGATACCATCTGCCTTCTCACAACCATGTGTCACATAGTTATATATTGCCCTGAAGCATGATTGATGAGCCTCTGTGGATCCAGTGGAAGGACTGGCTGGTATTCCCAGGGTCTCCATTACTGACCACCTCTATGAGATGGTGTGTTTTAGTGGGATGAGGGGCTGGAATGGTAAAAACCTTTAGAGAAATTATCATTTTCAGAGATTTAAAAATGAATGTTTCTTGTGATTTTGCTTTGTAAACTAGAGAATTGGCATGTGCTGGGTATTTATTCAAAGTGTTGGTATAGATACATTGTACACATCTGCAGTATTTTAAGGGGTGATGGATATTAATATTAAGTGATAGAGAGAAAGTGAGAGAGGGAGAGAGAAGATATTTGCTCAACGTAGAAGGGCCTTTATTTTGTAAAGAGCAAAAGGTAGCAGTATACAAGATTGTTGAAATAAAATACTATGTTTTTCCTGAAGACTAACTGTAAAACCAAAACTTCAGTTAATGGCCCAGTCCTTCCATTTAGAACTAAAGTGGAAATATGAAGGTCTTTATGACACTTGATACTTTGGCAAACCGGACTTCAGTTTAGAGATAGAGGATGGAAGAATAAAAGGTCTCCATAAAAATCCAAATCAAGAAATGTATTCTCTTCGCTCTCATCAGTTCAAGCCACCTATTTATCCTGAATATGTTTTGTAAAATAGCACTGAAAGACTAAAACAGATAAAGTTTACTAAACATGCACCTCCCTAGCACAACAGATGGCAAGGAGGAAAGGCGCCCACGGCAGTGTGAGAGAGCACTCCTGCCTGTCTTCTTTTTCTAATCGCAGTATTTATTAAATGGCTGTCTCTATCACAGACTCTTTCTCTGCAAGTAACGATAAAGAAGACAAGTGGGGAGGAGGTCCCAGCAAGTCACTTGAGGTGTGTGTACAGAATGTGGCAGAGGAAATATACCCCAAAGTGAGATTTGGCTGAGAGTCCTTGAAGAGGAACAGATGAAGTTCTGTATAAGCACAGCATCCAGGAATTTTAGAGATGGGCAGTGGTTTAGATATGGAACGGAAAACACTCTACACTGGGAGTCACAGGTTCTGTTCAGATACTAATGAGTTAGGTGATCAGAATCAGTCACTTCATCTCT
Source organism: Hystrix cristata (assembly GCA_004026905.1). NCBI lineage: Eukaryota > Metazoa > Chordata > Mammalia > Rodentia > Hystricidae > Hystrix > Hystrix cristata. The sequence goes on from PVJO010001822.1 coordinate 25,366, forward strand.
GGACTTCGCTGTCCCCATCTTTAAGGGGAATGAGGAGGTGGGAAAGGAGAGATGGCCAATGTTTTCTGAGTTAACTCTGCTGCTCCAGTTCTGTGCTAAACACATTACAAAGCCTATCTCTCTAATGGTCACCATAATCCCACAAAGCAGGCACTGATTCACGATTTAGAGAGGGGAAAGCCTGGACTGACTGAGGATTCCCAACCCTTTCTTCAGAGTCATGGCTGCTTCCCTGGAATAGGAAAATGTATTACATGTTCTCCAACATTCCTCTGGTCCCCAGATTGCAGAGTTCTCTGACTCATCCTGGGCCCCTTCATTCTGCTGCTAAGCTAGGACAATAGAGAACTTGCTGGTATTGGCAGAAACAAGTACTGGAGGACAGGGGTTGTTTCTGGCTTTTGTTTCCTTCTTCAGCAAAGGCGGGTACTAAGTGCATGGCTAAACACTGTGTGTTTTTATTATTGGGTGATGATCTTGAAATCCATTTACTTCCATGTGTGAAACTTTTTAATTTATAGAGCATGGAAGGTATTGAAGGGGAGGCCTGGGGGAGATGTCTGGTTGACCCACCAGAGACTGGAAGATGCTCATGATGATGGCGAAATCTTTAGGTATTTAACAAACATATCCAAGAACATACACACACTGTGTAAAAAATTGAGCTGGAATTTCTGCCCTGTATTTAATTTCTTAAAAATATTCTAGACTAGTTGACTATTTAAAAAGAATTATATAAAATAATTCTTCTTAAAAGTGGAATGATTTTCCTTTAGGGATTCTAGTTTTTTTTTGTTTTGTTTTGTTTTGTCACTAGGGATTGAACTCAGGACCTTGCACTTGCTCAGCAAGCGCTCTACCACTGAGCTAAATCCCCAACCCCTAGGATTTTAGTTTTTCACTAGCAAAGTTTTCACAAAGGTTCAAGTGATCTAAAAAAAGTTTCTGTATAGTTTGTAAATCAATTATTTTATTTTTTATAGCAAAATTACTTTCTAATTACCCTGAATATTGTTAATGCCTTTTGTTGTTTCCAGTACATTGATATCATGATTGATCATAGTGCTAACCTTGTGAAGAAGATAGGGCACATATTATGCTATCCACTGTACTTAGGAAACTCAGACATTAAGAAGAGTGGAGTAAATCATTAATCCTGGATTCCAGAGCCTAATAACAGAGAGCTGACCCTACGAGGAAAGTCTGTCTGTCTCTCCCTCTCTGGGCAATTGGCTTCCTGTCCAATTAGGCTGATGATTTAATTTTTTTTTCCATACACAGACATAACAGAGCAGAGGTAAATATGGCATGATGGCTTTCAAGTCCCCATTTGCTGTGCAAATCTGAGCATTGTGGGCCTGCTACTGCTCTTTCTACATATGTACCTTAAACAAATTAGAGCCAGGCACAGTGCTGCGCTCTTATAATCACACCTATTAGGATGGTTGAGGCAGAAAGTTTGCAAAGTTGAAGGCCAGCCTGGGAAACTTTGTAAGGTAGTACTTTAGAAAAATAGAATAAAAAGATCTGGAGAAGTAAATTGCTGGTGGGGCATTTAAGAGCACTAGTGTACATCAGGTCCTGGGGTCAATCCTTGGTAACTCAAAAACAGAAAAACAAAACAAAACAAAATAAAACAAGACAAAGATAGTTGGAGCTAACGAAGGGCTTGTGAATTGACTATTCTGGCCAATAAACCAAATTTCTTACAGTCTTTGTAGAAAAAAATTCCTCCCTAAACAGCCACAACAAATATGGCACCAGGTCAACTACATTTCTGAACTGTTTTTAGCTAAAGACTTAGAGGTTGGAGAAACCCAGGAATGCAAATATTGCACGCAGAAATCTGTCACGAGTGGAATGGGATGCTAATGTCATCAGAGATTCTCTGAGCTTGCAAATCAAAATATCATCAACAATAACCACCCTGTAAAGAAGCTCTTAGAAAAATAACCTCTACATTTAGTCAAAGTGATCTCTTGGTATCATAGAAAACAGACTGCTACATTCTACTCACTGTGCTCCTGGAGCTCATCTTGCCATTTCTTGTCTTCAGGCCTTGCCTGTTGATACTCTTTCCTTCCTACTCTAATCTAACCCAGGGCTTAAGGTTCAGCAAAATTTCCCTTTTCCTCCCTAAGGTTGCTTGGCTTCCTAAATGTAGTATCTTCTTCTTCCAAGCAAATCAGCCCTTTGTGAAAGTGCTGGTCTCTCTGCAGGATCAGTGTTGCTCACGTTCTTGTTTATTCATCTGTGTTAGGAGATCCTTGAATGTAAGAACCATGGTTTTCCCTTTTCGTGTGTCTCCCACAGTGATATAAAAGGCATGCGTTTGGCAGTTACCACATGAGTTATAGTATCTGCATATTGTCCTTCTGTTCACAGAAGGGTAACTGAACTTTCCATGTGTGTCTGTCTCAATCCTAGTTACAATCTTGAGTGTTACTATTGCCTCTGGGATTAGTGTCAGCACATGTAGTTCATAAAAAGTACAGGAGAAGTACATCCCCAATTTTTTAAACTGTAAAATTTAACATCTGATGCTATACTTGCATGCTTACCTCACTAGCCCAACTCTAATCCCTGCTCTGTTGTATTTTATCTTTATATAACATTTCGATATTTTATTCGACATGGATTTTTGCATTCATTTTGATACTTAAAATATTGTATTAAATATTATTAGCAGATTCCTTGGTGTCCCTTAAGTTTTGTATCAGAAGTTTCATTCCCGTCACCTTTACCCAGTAACTATTTCATGCACCCAAACTGTCCTGATTCTTTTCTTTTCTATAGCAATCCATTCTCCTGTTCCAGCCACATTTTAAACCTAACTCATAACTCTAATTTTTTAAAGTAAGTTTTTATTACTCCAGTAAATGGAAAAGGCACAGAAAATCTGTGGTTCTCAGAAAAATTGCGGCCCAGAAGACTTCCACAAAAGACGCGTGCATTTTGATGGCAGGCATCCTCTTTGCAAGAAGGAATCTGGAGGGGAAAGGATCAGCCTCTGGCTGCTGACCGTGGGGCACACCTGAGTGTGAGGGGCTGGGCGTGGAGGACATGCTTCCTATGCACCCACAGTCCCCTAAAAGATAACGTCACAGGCTATTCTTCTCTAGAAACTTTTGTTTTCTTGGAGCTATTTATAGGCTGATATTTCAAAGTTGTAAAATGTTAGCCACATTATTTTAAGCTCTTCCTACTTACAAACTTCAGTGTGTACATCTGAAAGAGTCAGCCTATGAGTTTAGAGAGTGGGAAAGAATGGTAGAAATTTGTGGGATTTTAGATGACTAAAAATACACACCCATATGCCCCCCCCCTTTTTTTTTTTTACTTTTTAATGAAAACTCTGTAGGGCTTTGCATCAGACATTTATTCAGAGAAAAGGATTAACCAAGCAATTTGCAGAGACAAGTGGCTCCTTTAAACCCAGCTTTGTAGATCCAATGTGTATGTATCAGCTTTATGTGTCCCTGGGATTTCGTCAGTGAAAAAGAACATTTAGAAACCTGTTGGCTATTAATTTCTTTAGATCCTCAAAACGTATGATCCCATTAGGTACAACTCTTTTGGTTATTTACTCAAGTTACTACAGAGACTTGAATGATTTTGTAGAGACTGAGTATGGAACAGTAATTTTCCTGCCTCCAAGACCATAAATAAATCAAGCTGTATGTTTTTTAACTAAGGTGTAGGAAATTTAATAGATTTGACAAAGTTTTTGAAAATAATTTTCTCTTAAGGGGAAGATAATGCCTACTGTATTTGTGAAACTTTATATCTATGGGAGCCAATTGCTGTTTTAAAAAGATAAAGGAGATACCATTGGTTTGGTTTGGTTTTTCTGTACCTCCCTCCCTCCAAAACAAAAAAAAAAAGTCCTCATGAAACTAACCAGTGGGGCTGGGGATGTAGCTCAATGGTTAGAGCGCTTGCCTTGCAAGCACAAGGCCCTGAGTTTGATCCCTAGCACCAAAAAAAAAAAAAAAAAGAAGAAGAAGAAACTAACCAGTGAAATTTTAAGTGAATAGTTTATTAAATAAGATTTTTTTTTTTGCTTCTATATCTTCATGGTATAGTCATAAGAAAATGTTTTTCATGACTTCATTCTACGGCATAACAGAATAGAGATTAGAAATACTATATAATCTCGTAATGCATCTCCTTTGGTTTTGGTACATAAGTTGCAATATGGTCTATGAAATATTGTCATAAAATTCTGAATTCTTGCAGTTTACTTAAAAATTCTTCTAAGTTTATTTTTATCATCTCAGTTCTCTTTTACTCAGATGTATGCTTACATAATAAAGAAGCACAAAACATTTATATTCAGAAGCAAAAGCAAAACATCCTTGTGTTTACTTAATCAGTAAATGGCTAGAGGAAGGAAGAAAGCAGAGTTCCATACATTTGAATGTGAACATACGTGTAACCATTCTGAGAATGTGTTGATTTTTATCAATTTCAATTTTTATTTCAGAAAAAGACAACTTTGGACACCAAATCATGTTAGCTGTGTATTTAAATGAATTTGTTTTAGTTGTTTTTTTTTTTTTTTTTGAGTATTTGGACTCTACAATTTAAGTGTTTTCTTGAATTGTTTTAAAGCTTTAATGCCACTGATACTAAATGTTCTTAACCAGAAGCTATTTCTCTTTTCTTAATAGACTGGAAGGAAAGAAAAAGGAGATCCTCTAAACATTGCGATTGACAAGATGACCAAGAAAACAAGAGATCTGAGGAGACAGGTACTGTTTTTGTTTCTGTTTTAGTGTGTGGTGCTTCATAGTGGTTTCCAATAATATCTTTTTTCAAGTTGCCTTTTTGAGCTTATGTTCAGGTTTATTTCATCTGCATATAGACAGAAACATTTCATTAGGTAGACAGAGACTGCTGAACAGAGAGCTGTGCTGGCTGCAAGGCTGATGATGTTAACAGCCCCCGAGGGGTGGCCTTCCGGGGCACGGGGTGCTCTCCCAGGTGAAGCTTTCCTTATCTGGTTTAGTTTCCCAAATCCAGTCTGCCCGGAGCTTGTCTCTGATCTCTGCTACTTCTCACTTGTTAACCTCTCAAGGCATGAAATGATAAACTAGAGTGCTAATGGTTAATGAGAAATATGACTCTAAATGCGATGGGCTAATTAAGCTCTGTGGCCCAGCGTATTCCCCTGGGAACATAAATCTAGAATATTTATTTAGCAGATGTTTGTTTGGAAACAGGGAACCACTGTGAGGAGAGTTTTTGGATGATTCAGTTGGCTTATGGGATCATTAGTCTGATGGGTCCATTTTTCATGGGGGAGAAATTATATCTGGTTGAGGCTCCTTTTTACCTTGAAAATGTTGTATGAACACTGGTATATGTGCTAGAAGTCTTATTTTATGTTTCTATGATGAACTCCACCTTCTTTGGTAGCGTCCTTCCTCTGGAAGTCATTATGCCACGCAGTGAGTTATAATTAAACCTCTTCGTGTTGATTTCTCCTTGATGGGTGTCCGATCTTCTAAGGGTAACTTTTGCACATGTCCCCTTTATTCCTGAATGTTGATTGTGTTAGTTAGTTAGAACACATCACTGCTCCATGACAGCACCTGCTATACTTTCTGCAGCTGAGAAACTCGATTAGTACAGCTGCATCTAACATTCGCTTCTGTAGGGACGAGATTAGCAAGGCGCCTGGGCAAGAGTGGCCGAGAAGCATCTTAGAAATGGCTGAAATGAGAACATACTACTTTTCGTTGCTGCTCAGAAATTCTGGGCTTTCTTTGGAATATTGCCTGAAGGTGAGGACACATTTATGTTATGTCGTCCAGAAGATATCATGGTTAATTCTGGAATCAGAACATTCTAATTTGGCTGGCCCACTAACAAGCCCTGTTGGGAGGAGCATGTCCTTTTTATTTCACCTTAAAATAATATATAATAAAACACTGTAGGCATTTGTAAGTAGTACCAGATAGGTATATATTCAGGGCTGCCTTTCCTTTCTCTTATGTTCTGATATGAAATGGTGTGAGTAGTAGAAATTGGGAAGAGGTTAAAGGAAATCATTGAATCAGATATCTGGACCTGGGTTTTAGTCCTCATTAGTATTAAACTGACAGTGTGATTGTGGATCCCATCTTGATCTCTTTCTTGAACGTGTAAGAATAGGGAGCCGAACTAGATCTGCAAGCTGTCTTTAAACTTTAAATTGTATGAGTCCAAGGAAAATCCTCATTCATTTCCTCTGCTACAGATTCTAAGGCATGGTCATCACAGATTTTAAAACCAATGAGAAGACATCTCCAGGGCTTGCCTCCAACGAGATTTCCAAACACAAAATTCATGAGCTGGGTCCTCTCACCCCTCCGATCTCTTAGTTTAGCAAGGATTATGCACTTACATCCAGAAGCCAGCACTCTTAGCTCTTTACACTGTTGGAACTATCAGAGTAGTTTTTTGTCCTATTAAAAAGGAAAGAATAAAGTAATTTTTACTCTCATGCTATGATTCCCAGAAAAAAGGTTGATTCTTTTCAGCAGAGGATAGTGGTGAAATTTAAAGATGGAATTTATTGTGGAAGTTTTAATGACAAGGAAGCAAACTCAGAGAGCTTCATTTAGGGTGGCAGTGGAAAGAGTGCATCCTCTCCTAAAATTATTCCATGTATGTGATTTTATTCTCACCTTTTCCAAGATACAGAGGAATAAGGGAAATAGGAGAATGGTTTCATAGTATTAAGAGCCAACAGTTTTGGCACCATTTCACACCACATCCATGGATTTGGTTCAAACACCTTTCTCTTTCCTAATCTGCCTTTTTAAGACGAAAATGGTCCCCATCTGTGAGTTCCACCCCTACCCATATGCTGGGATATTTTTGCATTTCTTCCCACCCCTTCTATCTCTCCATGTACACCTGTAGCGATACAAAAGCTTCTCTGATCTAAATCAGAGAGACCTAACACTTTTGTGGATGGAACAGGCAATGACTAATCTGCTTAGCTCAGGTATATCATCAGTTTAGATTTGGGTAACTAGTTAATTGAATTAACAGGCTTTTACCTGGGTGTCTGTAGCTCCTGTTCCACTGTGATCCAGTGAATGGTAGCAGCTTCATGAATGTTTTCCCGTAGCAGAGATACTTTCTGTATTTTCAATTACAGATTAATTTCCTAAGAGCAGATTCTAAATAAGAACCCTGAGTGATCCAGATTTGCTTCCCTGTGCACATGTATTCCTCTGTGTGAAACTTAGAAAAGCCACAGGGGAAGAGAGTTGAAATCAAAGTTTAAAATGTTTAAAAAGGAAGCTTTTCTAGTGCCTCTTTTTAATGGTCCTACAGATTGAACTCAGGACCTCATAGTTGCCACTGAGCTATGTCTTCAGCCTGTTTTTGTTTTACTTTCAGACACTGTTTCTCTAAGTTTCTCAGATTGACCTCAAACTTTCAATCCTCCTACTTTAGTCTCCTGAATGGCTGGGGTAACAGATGTGCACTATCATGCCTGACTATAATGACTTTTGTAATTTCCCACTCCTGAAGTTCCCTGCCTCTTCCTCATAGCCCTGTGTTTGGAAAATGTTCTTTAGAAGGGAGACCCTTGAGCTTTGGAGACCTCCCTTCAACCACTGTAAGAGAAATAGTCAATCACTTTGCCTTCCCCGATGAAGGAAAGTAGAATTAGACTAGGACCACTGTGTAAGTGGAATTTTTGAACAAGTAGAACTCCTGTTTGGAGACAACATATCTGAAAGAACTGGAGAGTCATAAATTGTAAAAAAAGGTCGTAGGAATACACGAGTATTATTTAAAACTGATTGGCATGTACCCATCTTGCCAATTAAGCTCATGACCATGGGCAGTGCTAGAGCCAAATCCTCTTAGGAATATTTTGTTGGGAAGTAAAAATGGATTTATGGAAATACAACTGCCAGCTTCAAGCATTATGTTCTAATTTTAGGGCTGTGGCCACAGTAGGCCCCATGTCCTAGCTATTGTTACTGCTGCGATTCAGGAACCAGACCAGCATGGAAACAAAAGACTTTGCCTGACTCCCTCTCCGGGTCCCCAGGGGTCCTCTATCACTCAACGAAGATGCAGCCAGCATCTGCCAGTCATACCGTCCTGCCCTCCTTCTATGCACCACCTGTGAACTATTCTAGCCATGGTCTTAAATTTTTCTGCACTTATAGGGATGCTGGTTTATCCTGGTTATTGTTTTGATCCTTTTATTAGTATTTTTTTCAAGTTGATAAGCAAATTATGTACTCAAACCTTGCCCAATAAAAAGCTAGTAAATAATAACCATAGTGTTATTGTGTTGCTAACCATAGTCACTCTCATCCCTCAAGTCAATTAAGAGCTCAATTCTTATCCTTTCATCATTAATGGCCATTACAGTGTTTCCCACAACGAGATTCCGTGAGTGTCAACTTGACAAAAGTCTCAATTTCACTGTTGCAATCAAAACATTTTTGACCAAAAAAAAAAAAAAAAGACTAGAATTTACATTGGAATGAGTACATAGAGTAGAATGATAATATAACAAAGTATTAAAAACAAAAACAGTCACTGGATGGTGTGTTTAAATTGCACTTATCAAAATCCTGCCTCCAAAGAGGACTACAGAAAAATCTTCCAAAGTTAATAAGAAGCAATCATAGCTAAAGAGTTTCTAGCTGCCTCCTTTGGGACCCAAGTTTTACATAAATATGGCTAAAGGTAGGCTATCATCAGCAAAAGCTTGTAAAACCATTGTCCACAAAACATATACTTATCTATAGCTGACATACATTATGTCCATAAAATGCGCCTGGATTGGTTATAAATTTTCTGTGTATCCACCACATTGAATTCTCACACCAGCTCTGTGAGGTGGAAAAATTGTTACTGTGTCCATTTCACAGGTCAGGATACAAAGTGAACTGAGGCACTCAGGAATGCACACAAGGTATAGAAATGTGGCACTTCCAGAAGTTTGGCTACAGGATCTTTGCTCATAACCTTTACCCTATCTAACTTTTTTTAAAAATGTATTTTATCTTAATGGTACATTTTAGATGTACATAGCGATAACATTCATCATAGAGGATTTATACCTACCTGTACATGATATATCTTGTTGCTTCTTTTTTTCCCATTCCCATCCCCTCCTCTCAGCCCCTCCTCCCTCCTTATTTACAAAAGCTTCATTTCTATTATTTCCTTCCATTTCTTATTTCTCTTGTCCCTCTGTTCCTTCCCCCTCCCTTGTTCCCTTTCCCATTTGGACATTTTCTTCCCTTTCCCAATATCCAATATCCAATATCCAATATCCAACTTTCCATAGAACTACCATATTGTAAGTGGGTCATCCATATACTAATCTACTCTGTGGGAGGTATGTGAGGAAGAAGAGGGTTTACAGAAATATTTAGAAGTCCTCTGTGGTTTTTAACAGCACCACTACCACTCGAGGACTTGGCCTGACCTGTATGCACTGCAGACAGAAAAAAAGTTTATAGCGAATGTCAAAAACACGTTCTTGTTTGATATCATCTCTTGGGTCTCCAGCTGTTATGGTTCACTGGATTCTCTTTTGAAAAAAGTGTTGTTATGTTTAGGTATGTGACTTCTAAACGTGTGAATTAGAGACTTTCCAAAACATTTACAGAAAAAAGGAATGTTAAAGCATTCAGTTCTCCTTCTCATATCTGCTCATGATAGGACAATTATTTTTAGTTTTACTTAGATTTGAATCTATTTTTCTTCATAAGAACATGAGGCTGTCTATGTGGCTACAGAAACAACACAAATAATACTGTAATGTTAGCCCCAAACGTTAAAATTTGTTCTCTTCACGCAGAAACTTTATGCTAGAACTAATAATCCATGGGATTTGGTTCTTAAGTCATATGTCTACACTGCTTTGGAAGCATGGAGGTCAGAAAATAATTGTTTAGCAAAAGGGATTTGAGGTATAAAAAGAAGCATCTCAGAGAGTGCTAAACACCAAATATCAGAATAAAAAAGGCCAGGAGGAACAAGGCAGTATAGGTAAGAGAGGGTTCCAGAACATCGTGCAAGTCCATTCTTTGGCCGTGCCTCTTGGTCAAGGCTTGTCTATTCAGGCCACCTCTACCTTAGGGAAATTCTGATTTAAAAAAGGCTTAAATGTTAATCCACAACACATTGGAAAACACTTGTTAGGACAGGACTAGGGTATATTATTTCACCCACTAGAAACGGTTTTTGAAATATCACTATGTAAGCTCTGTCAGTACATAAAGTGGTTCTGTTTTTTTTCCCATAAACCAGCATAGAGATGATCCTTGATACATTAACTCAAATCTAGGGAGGACACTGAGCTTGATTTCTCTCTTACTAGCAAGTCTAGATCACAGGCAGTGTCTAGTATATTGACCAACATTGGTTAATCAAATAACACCCTAAAGGAGGAGAGGGATTGGTAACATATATATGAATGGGAAGATTCCCAAGTGAGCGGGAGCTTCAACTGCTGATCTGTTCTCCTCTGCTAAATTCCCCAAGCCCCAGCAATCAAGAGAAATGAGAAGGAAATGGAGTAAATAGCAATGACTAGGTCCAAACACATTTCAGAGAACATCTGCATTTCTTCTGGTCTCCAACATACTCTCTTGTCTTGGGCAATGGGAAGCCGTCTTCTGTTTTAGGCTATATAGATTCCATGAAGAATCCTCATCCTGACCCTGGAAAATCCACTGAGTTATTTTTTAAATGTATTATATTTTTAAGAACGAAATTCCTAAATAGGAAAATGTGAATGATTTTCAAACACGATGACTTAAATAGCCAAGATATTTTGTAGAATGCCCTTTCAGCATGGTTGGGCCATATTCATTGTTGGAAGCTATGCTTAGGCTGGAATTTCTTACCCAACCCTGCCACTGACAAGGACATAATGAACTGACCACTTGGATTCTGGCTGAATGTGCTCAGTGGATCATTGCAATCAGCTCGTGGTCAAATATATCTGTTCTATTTGACCCCCCTTGCTGAGGTTCCCTTTTATTACCTGGAATGGCTTCTGGCATTAGTTTTCACAGAGGAAATTTCCATCAAGGCTGCTGATATTTCTTTTTCCCCCTATTTTCCAAGGAGGTTGAATAGATCTGCAAGTTAGAAAGTGAGTCATTTTCCTGTACACATCGCCTCTCCTGCTCATGCCGCCTCCCCTGGTGGAAGCCCTTTTGTGCTAGGATATCATCACTTTGCACCTTGCTGGCTCCCATGGACGTCACATGATAACTGAGGGAATTCAACATCGCTCGTTGCATCGGGAGAAAACTGTGAAGAAAGTGATCCCAGTTATAATACACCTCGATGTACGCTACCTGCCCCTGACTAATATTCTTGGCTGGATGAAATTTTAATATCTTAAATATCTTAAAGCCGAAACTGTTATCCCACTTTGGCCCTACACAGTCTGCTTTTCACTCTGTCCAACTTTTCAAGAGAGTTACAGCCCATGCAACTCCTTCCTCTATTATTCCTTAAATTCCCAACAGGCCTTCAGTACAGTTCATACCACCTTCTAAATGCATCGTTAGTCCATTCTTCTTCGGTACTCTCATCGGCCCTACTTAACTGTTTTTCACAAAATAATGGGTGCAGTCTCATAATCAGTCTTCGTGACCCCAACCTATCTGCCTTTAGCTCACCATAGCCCCAGAGTCTGGTAAGCCCTTGTTTATAGACTGTGGCCTTTGACTCATCATCGCCTGTACCTGGAAAGACCCCCATTCTTTTACTTACAGGAAAGTTCACAATTTTTCCTATAAGGTTTAGCTGAAATATCACCTTATCATCACAACTGTATCCAGTTCTTGCAAATAAAGTCCATCCAATAGACTCCTGTGGTGTTTAAAAATCTCTCTGCTATGACCCTATATAATGGATTTAAATTTTATTTGATTTTTATCTGTGGCCAAATCTTATTATTCCTTCTTTCTCTAGTACACATATTAGTGTCTGAAATTTAAAAAAAAAATGCCCCCATATGAAGACACCCCACACAGAGCATATCCACTCTTCAATCTGCCTCCGTTTTAAACTTACATGTTCCCTGGTTCATTGTTTGAAGGGCTGGGTCTGCCAGCCCAGATAGTGTATGTATCTGTGATAAGCATTTCCACTGCAAAAGAGGGTGCCCTGCCCCAGCAGTTTCCTAGTGTTCCGCTGCCTTTGGAAGAGTAAGCTCTAAGATTCAGAAGAACTGCTGAGTTGCAATTTGGGAGATTCTGCTTTCATGTACCTGTGTGGCCCCTTAAAAACCATTGACAGCAAGCTCTCTGGGGTCTGATGTTCTCACAGGTTTCTATTCTACTGGCTTTATTTCTGATGGTTCCAACTTTCAGACATCGTCACAGGCCCTCGGGGAGTAATTCTGAAGGCTGTGGGGCCTTCCAACTCTTCCACGTATTTGTTGCCTCTATCGGAGTGCTCTCTACTTCACAGAGACAAGTAGAGAGCTTCACTGTTCTGAGAGATGGGAAATCCAAGCTTGAGGCTCATGCAAAATAGAAAAAAACTGCAGTGTTTTTCCTAAACTTACATATTCACCATGGATTACTTCACCTCCACTCAACAAAATGTGTATGTGTTATTTTTTTTTTCCCACACTGATCTGCTCTCCAGTACCAGCTGGTGCCCTCTAATTCAAGTCAATTCTGATACTTCCTATGAAGGGACAGAAGTAGATTCCACAGGTTAAGAGCTTGATCGCACAAAACTGCTTCCTCCTCAGATGCCAGCACCTACTTGTAGGCGATCATCCCTCCTTCTGACCGAGCAAATGTAGGTCAGGATTCATGTGACCCCCCCTCATATTTGATTAGTTTTCCAGACCAGCTCTCAGGAGAGAGGGAAACACATATTTATGCCCACCAACTGTTATTATGAAGAATACAGATGAAGAGATACATAAGACAAGGTGTGTGAGAAGATCGCCCCAATCTCCCTGCACCTCTGCAGCTTTAGCAGCTGGGAAGATCTCTGTATGTTGTTCTTTTGATTGGTTAAATCATTAGCCATTGGTGATCAATTCAACCTTCAGCCTCCCTGGCTCCCAGAGGTTGAGTGTGGAGGGGAAAGCTAAAAGTTCTAACCTGCTAATCACATAGCTGGTTGGCCTGGCAACCAGGTCTCATCCTGAGGTTATCCAGGAGCCTACCAAATGTCACCTCGTTAGAACAAAAGATGCTCTGTCACCCACGAAATTCCAAGGGATTCAGGAGCTCTATATCAGATCTATCTGTCTGGAAATTGCAAAGGTCTTAGAAGTTCTGCATCAAGAAATAGGGTGAAAGACAAATATTAGAACAAAAGATTTCACTAATTCCCTACCTACAAGAGTTTTAGGAACTTTATGTCAGGAATTGGGAGTAGATATTCTCTCTCTCTCTCTCTCTCTCTCTCTCTCTCTCTCTCTCTCCACACACACACACACACACACACACACACACACACACAATTTCTTTATTTCACAAGGTTTCTCTTCTCATGGCCCTAGATTAGAAATGAACAGTCTGATTGTTTTGCTTGTAGTAGGACATGAGACTCAGGCACATGATTTTAGGTGATACCAAAAAGCCCAGTAGTCAAGATAAGCAATATTCGGTACACTGTTTTAGAAAGTAAAAATTAATACAAAAAATTCCTAGTGAACAAAATATCAACATTGGAAATAAAAACAGGCTAACTCCTAAATAAGATGCTGCAGTATTGAGCCATGCGGAGGGCTGAAGCAAAAGGGAAAATATGCAATGCTGGTCTGATCTTTATTTGTAGTGCTGCTATCTTGTTCCTCATGGATAAACCTCTCCATAGTCCTGGCTCTGCTCCAGAACCTCTATCTATTAAAATCTTCACTGTACCTGCCGTAGGAAAAAGATCCCCCTGCCCAAAGTCTCAGTGTCAGATGGTTTTCATTTCCCTCCCACATTAGTGGCAAAAGGGCTGGCTTTTAAATTTTATGAGGTGACACCTTGGACTCTGGATTCAAAGACTCACTTGAATTGTGGTGTCTTTTAGGTTGTCTTGTTCCAAATGCATTTCTTCTCGGTGTTTATCACAGTGACACTGGCTTTTTATGGCACCGTGAAGTGCTTCAGGGAAAATGGAGAGCATTTTAATACCGCTGATTTACTCTTTCAGATCTACAGTAATTTCCTTACTGCCTAATTATAAGACTTGGTTTAATTTACTCTACACATAATGTTTACTGATGCACATATGGTGCCACATTTCAGGAAACTATACTCTGAACAGGTATTTTTGTTACACCAGAGCATGGAAAATTTCCTTCATATACATAAAATAAATGCAAAAAAAGTTTGTCTTGACAAAGAATGTCCCCCAGTGAGAGAGGGAAAAAGTCACAGGTATCCCTAACATGAGGAAGAAGGCTACAAACTCTATAAACACTTATTTTAAAACCTGAATGATTATGTGGTTACATGTATCTAAAGTTTTTAAGATTTAAATTACTTGCAAAGATTTAAAGTTACCCCTGAAAATCAAGGAATAGGGAGAAACTGGGGGAAAGGACAGAGGAAGAGAAAACAGTAGTGTCTCCCCGGCATATTTCTCAACTATCTTTGATGCTTAGATAATGGACTCTTAGAGACAGAAGGAACATTTACATGTCTTCAGGGGCAAGAAGTCTTGTGTCAATCTTCTAGATTCGTCTGCAAACCACTTTTAGAGATGAGCAATCATCCCCTGTCCCGGCAGCTGATACTTTTATTGGGTTGTTTTTGTTGTTAGAAAATTAGGTGATCTTGTAATTATCGCCCATTGGTGTTGTGGCAAACGGAACTCTGTAAGTTGAAGTGCCAGGTAAAGCTTAAGTAAAGAACTGCATTCAGAGTTCTAGCAGGGACTGTTATTGCACATCAGGTCCTGGCTTCACATTCAGTTGCTTTGGTTTTTTTCCCCCGTCTTGAATGCTAGGAACATGTAGGTTTAGGGACTCAGGGCTGAGGCCCTCTTGTCCCTGTGACAGCTGAAATCATCAGCTCTTGATCGTCTGATCTGTTGCTCCCAGTTGAACAGAAAAACAACCTTTCCATCCTCTGAAACTGATATTAGTTTGCTACCCATTCTTTCCTTGATTCTTTATTGACAATCTTTAGAATTCTTCAGAGAGTTCTAACTATTGAAAAGATTATGTTTTTGAACAGAGCATTGAAATTCCAATAGCAAGATTAAATGTTTTACTAACACAAAGCTCATAAGTTAGGAAACCCAAGTGGGCTGACTCTGAAGCCTGTTTTTTTAATGACTGTAGTGTTTAAAGTTGGTACACTTTACTCTTGGTTTATAGCTTTTATTAAAAGTCTCTTAAAGGGAAGAGCAGAAGGTAAATATCAATTATTAATGAGTTCTGAGTTTCTCTATAATAATTATTATAAGCTTCTTGTTTAATATAATCACTTTTTTCTTCCTTAAGCTATCCCTATCTGTGTCCAGTACCAGGTACAAAACGGTACAAAAATCCAAAGTATGTGATTTTGATAACCGTTTTTTCTAATTAATCAGGGAGGAAAATATAAAGAACTTTCATTTTAGTTGAAAAAGGTATCTGATTAAATGCACATCAGAATACTGAACCCGCCTGGTACATTCAGTGAGAAATGATTGACAGTATTGTGCCAGGTGTTCCACAATTAAAAGCAAACTATGTGTCCTAAGGAATTTGAGGGTAAGAGATTTTTCTTTCTGATCCAACCATAAGTGCTTATCAGAAGTTTGGATGATTCACCATTCCCAGCCTCATTCTCTTGGCTTCCACAGTTTCTTAGTTTTTCACGGGTGCATCAGTCTGTTTAACTGTTAAGGGCAGGGCTTTTATATTTTTTATTCCTTCAACTTCAAAGAGGATCAGGCTGCTTAAATAGCTGCAGTCGAAGTTGCAGCCACAGAGAGGGCTGGACAGTACCTCTGAGCAAAGCAATCTGGGAGGTCTGGGAGACCAGCTAGTGGGAGAGGGTGGGAACAGAATTCTAAGAGCAGGGAGAAGTCAGCACTAGTAAAATGTGCCCGATAGAGCAGATTTCCTGCAGCCCTTCCTTTTAAATCCACAGGCTCAGATCAGCGTGCCCTCGGGCTATATGCATACATGCCGAAATACCTAGTTGAAGAGGGATAACTTGTGACTGACCTAGTAGTCATTGTGTCTGTATATTACCATAGCAACTGGTTTGCCTAGAGCTTGTACAGTGCAATTTCTGTGTGTATGGGAGGTCTATGGATGGGCCTTCAGTAGTGCTGCTGATTTAGGGGGTATTAGTAGGCTTTGGAGTCCCGCCTAGTTGAACACATCTATATTAAGCAGGCCAGGCAATCTAACCAAATACCTTCCTAATCCACAGAGTTTTTAGGAAAAGCTAACAATGTTTATCTTTAACTTTTCCTTTTTTTCTTTGACTCAAAGCTTTCTTTGCCTAGGCATCACCGGAATAACCTGTATTTTCTAGCAGAGGAAGAGATGAAGAAAGAACAAAACACAAGTTGGTCAAATAAGATCTATCAACCTGACCACTTGGGGGCTCTTAGAGGTCATCACTAGCCTCCTTGGTTCTTTCACAAGCAGGCACCTGCCAGCCACAGCAGACCCTCAGCTATAAGTGAGGAGCGGGTGAAGGGTGCTCGAAAATCCAGGGACTTCAGTAGCAACTGATGGACAGAGTGAGAGGGATATAAGATTAAAAGCAATGAATAGCAAACCGCTGCCACTTGCTCAAATCCAGCCTTCTTGCCATTCATACGAATTACCAGTCATATGGACTGCATGTGTTCTACACTCCAGAGTTGAAGAGTTGTGGCAGAGACCAGTTGGTCCACCAAAGCCAAAGTCCATACTATCTGGATTTTTACAGAAAATAAATCTACCGAACTCTGCTCTGGAAGTAAATCTATCTTGAGAAGAATCAAATGCAGTAATGATATAAAAGTCCACAGTCCCTGAAAAGCTAAAGAACCTTGAGTCTGTCTCCTGCTTTTCTTTTAAATAGTGACAACACCAATTATTTTATAGGATTTCTACAAACTTGGGATTATGGAGCAATCATTGGGCTTCTATGTGAAATGAAGGCTCTCTAGAGAAAAATTCAGCAGCTGTTGGAAATGCAGAGCTGTGCAGTAGCTAAAGACAGGAAATGAAAAGCTGCACCAGAACTCCAAAGAGAGAAAGCAGTGCACAGGCACACAATCCATAATAGGAGTAAAGCAGGAGAGGGTGGTGAGTGGTCTTCAGTTTCACAAAGCCTGAGCGGCTCTTTAATGACCACATATAACCAGAAGGCTTAAGCTGTACTAAAATTTACCTGTTCCAAGAACTGAGTGCCCATTATTCTTCTTGCTTTACCCAATAGCAAAATTAGTCCACATAACCCAGCCTGCTCAAATGAAATAAGGTGTCACCTACCTGAGACCTGAGGTAACTGGGGACTGCTAAGTTAAATTTGGCTTCCCAGGTGTTCTTGTTTTTATAATGGGGATTCTTCTGAGATCCATAAGATGAGCCCGTAATGTGCGATGGCAAGGATTGTGCATCTGTGGGGCCAGATGATTCTGCCTGGTACAAATCCTACCACACTCTGTCAGGTATGTAGAACTGACCCTATCATAAAGAAGTAACAGTTCTAGAGAGGTTTTTTTTTTGTTGTTCTTTTTTTTTTTCTCTATCTTGCTTCAAACTCATTAGCTGCACACTTTTTAAAGGCGTCTCCTGGTAGCCTGACATCAAATCCACCCATTCAGGGACTGTCTCTCCCAATTGCTAATGCAGTTGTGGGGGGATGAAATCACTTTTTGAGCAGCATTTCACAAGCTTCCTAAGGGTCCTTGGTGGGGTGAACTTATCTTGTTAAACATGTAGCTCTTGGCTTCCTCACACTGGATTCTCAAGCAGCTGTGCCTATTGAATGCCAGATAATCAAAGGCAGGTATTAGATACTCAGACTGAAATAGCCAGGCATCTGTTCTTGGATCCTTTCATGGTAAGCAATGATGAAGGGTCTGTTAGGCTGGGAATGTATGGTGGACTAGATGTGAAAGTGAGGAATAAAAAAGAAAGGTGACTTTTGTCTAATTAGGATTTCTGAACTTGAATAACCAAGTCTGTATACACATGGACTTTTATAAAATAGCTCTGTTCTTAGAATGAGAAGACCTGATGCTGGCATTTGCTGCCTTTCTTCATAAAAGCGACACAGATAATGAAGCTTGTCCTGAAAACCGCACTTTTCACCCCCACTATGACATTGTAGGGAAGGTCAAATGATATAACATCTAGGAAATTCTCTGTGAACTATAAAAACAGGACAACCATAGGATTATTATTACTAGTAGTAGTATTGGAAATAAGTGGTCAGGAACTGGGCAGACATTCTAAATATTCAGAAATGCAGAATTGCAAATACACTTTGTGATCTAGGTTAAGGGATCAGAGCAAAAATGTTTTAGTAGAAATATCTTTTCAGCTTTCACCGAGACCACTTAAAATGCCACCCTTTGAAGCAGAAAATCTAGGCTAACTTAGAAACTGGGTAATCCAAGGATATCTGTCCTAATGGAGGGATGGAGTATCCAGAGTGGATCTTTATACAAGAAAAGTCTTAAGCAGTGATGTGAAGGAAATGTTAAAGGGATGGACTTTTTTTTACAGTGTTCCTGAAGTCCCCTGTCGAGCACACTTAATAAAAGGAGCCCATGCTTTTGTCTAAATAGTATCATTTATGAGCCCAGCAAAGCAAGGATGAGGTCAAGTTGATCACTGTAGCTTAGTAATCAGGAAGTGAGATGGTGGAGGGGTTTTTGGCAGTAAATGAGCGTAAAAGGCCTGTCTCATTTTTCTCTACATCCCTGGCCAAACACAGTGCTTAAAAACACCAAGAGCTCTTCACATGCTAGTAGAAATAACAAATGAATGACCACTAATCACTGTTTAGAGTGGAATTAAGGGGATGAAGCATATTTCATCTCCAAGGGCTTCTTATTTCTTTTATAATAAAATCCCTTCTTCTTTAGAACTAATTGCATTCATATTGCACCACTTTATTTTTGTGCATTGACTTTCATTTCTTTTCTTTAGAAAAACATTTAAATATTCTCAATAAAAGTGTGACATTTGTACAGATTCTTCTCTATGGATGCATTTCCCCCTTTGAGATCAGAAAGAAACTGAAATACACAGATGAGGGCAAATAATTATAGGACCTTCTTCAGTCTTTCAAGAATGAATGTCCATTAAAAAGAATTGCAGAGATGTTTTTCATTGGGTAGCTTAAAATAAAACACACAGTTTTTAAAGTCTCATGCAAGTTTAAGTTTGTGCTATTCTAGTTGGCTGGAGATAGCCATTTTTCTTGTCTTTTGCAGGCAACTGTTTCATATTTATCAGATAGTTGCAGGCTTTTAGATTTTGCACGAAAACAATTTTGCAATATCTGTTGGAATGTAGCTCAATATACATCATGCACTCTTCATGTCCACCCTAAAGGCAAAGAACTTTTGGTAATTTCGAGACAGTTTATTTTTCTTCTTGAGCTTATAAGCTAGATTGTGTGTGTTCTTCTGTCAGTCTCCTCATGAAATAAGAAAGTGGATTGTTCAAATAGGTATGATTCATTGACTGCATTCTTTTTGGTTTGCTGAAGAAAATGCAGTTATTTACATTGATGAATAGCCTTAATTGGGTAAAATAGACTGGTAGTGCTGAGCTAATACCTTTAAATGTCTTGTCTTATGCAATTAATATTCCCTTGTCACCCATACATTTAAACAGTTGGAAGAAAGCCTTGTGTTCTTGACTCCTGTCAGACTTAACGAACGATTTTGTCAAGTCATTCCTTTCTGCCCTGGTTGATTGATAGCTAAATTTTGGTCTTCTAGCTTATGTAAAAAGTGTTAACTATGCCTTTCAGCTTGTAGGCAAGGGCATTTTAACCATTCTAATAGTCAATTTACAGAGAAATTACATTGCCTGTTTACTGAAGGGGTCAAAAATGTGTCCCTATTCATTAGGGACACAAATCACCGGCCCATGAGCTAATGAAGACATATTTATGAGTTTCTGCATTTGCTGGTTGATACCAAGTTCAAGGTGTCCCTGATTGTGGCTGTTGATGACTCCTGCTGTCACTTGTAGATGTGCTTGGGCTTCTGGACTTCATCATAGATATATTTAGGATGCATGTGGTTTGCTCCTAATATTTGTATGAATGAAAATAGAATCTACAATGCTAAATTGTCAGAGTTGTAGCCCTCATCAGCAGATTTCAGAGATCTCACTATAGTAAGGCAGATCCCTGCTCACCTCTGCCACCACCTGGCTTGTAGACTTCCATACATACTCTATCAAAACATGGGAAGTGGATCCATTCTTCTGGGGAGAGTCACATGTTTCCTGGCTCAAATTTAATGAGAATCCTGAGACACATATTTTATTATGCTTTTCACAGTTTACTATGTTAAAACACTTTGACCAATAAGTTTAAAGATGATTATATAAAGTCAGATACAGTTGTCCCTAGGTGTACAGTCAGGGTCCAGTCTAGGTCCACCTTGCAGATGTCAAAATCTGCAGAAGCTTAATTCTCTCATCTAGTTCAACTTCATCATATAAATTTGTTGAGTATTTAATTTCATCATGTAAATTTGTATAGTAAATAACCCACACACATGTTCCAGTATATGTCAGTCATTTCTAGTTTACTTATACCTAATACAATGTAAATGCTATGTAAATAGTTGTTATACTGTGTTGTTTGGGGAATAATAAGAAAAACAAGGCTGTACATACTTAGTACAGATGCAATCTTTTCTCGAAATGCTTTCAATCTGTGGTTCAGTTCATTGAATACTCCTGTGCAGATCTTTCAGCTACAGAGGGCTGATTGTGTAACCCATTGATACAGTTTTGCAGTAGGTGTATCTTCAACTGCAAGTCCTCTATTTTTTTCCAGACTCCAGAAGCCCTCATGAAGTTACAGAGTTTCGTGGTAAGCACCTAGCAGATCCCTTTCTAATCCCAGACTGGAGATTCATAAACACTTACTTCTGCCCCTGGTGGGGCTTCTGGTTCCTTCTTCTGGTATCCATCTTCCACTGAGCCTTGTCTTTCACCCCTTTTACTGGGTATTCTCCTCCTTTGCTTCTTTCTTTCTCAGAGTTGGACAGGAAAAAAGCTTTTGTCCCCTCCATTTATCGTCCACAAGTCACATTTGTTCCTCGAACTTTCTCCATTACATCACATAAGACATTGCTTTTGGGGACGATAGTGTATGCTAAACTGGCACAAAGTAGACATATAAGAAGTTGTGCACGGTAGTAGTTTACAGCATGAACTATGGGGCCAGATTTTAGTTCAAATCTTGCCCCTTCCACATTAACTCTGTGAACATTGGCAAGTGACTTAATTCTATTGCTTTAGCCTCCTCCCTATGAAACAGAAAATAGTAGCCAGTTCTTTTGAGAGAAATAGGTGAGATATTCTGAGTGTTTAGAAGAGGGGAACAAAACAAGCACTAAGTAAAATTTGTTAATATGAAATGTTAGTTTTTCCTGATCCTGTCATGTCCTCCCCACCTCCATTCCATGTCCCTTTGCTGTAGTAGTGGCTTTCTCAATACACTCTCCTTTTCACAAGCCTGTGTTTACTTCCTTTTACTGCCCTTGGCAATTAAGGTCCCTGTTTTCTGCTAACATTTTTACCAATATTTTAACAAGTCAAGCTGCTATACGTGCTGGATTGAGGCCATCTGGAGCCCTTCAATGATCCCAGCACTCCCCTGGACCTGAGGCAGCCTTTCATTGCCTCTTCTCATGAAAGCAATTGCCCTTGCCTGTCACGTTGGGAAACAAGGACTTTGACACAGACCTGTGTGTGCTGGGGCAGAAAATGAAATCAGCAGAAGGAGCTAAGCACCTGCTACTGTCCTTCAGAATGAGCACTGAACAACCCTTCCCTGTCCTAATCTCCAGGATTTGTCTTTTTGGTGCAACTTTTGAACTAAAGTTTTTTTTTTTTTAATATATAAAAATAAGAAGTTTCAGCTGTGATATTTTTAAGCATGGCCCATGCCTATATAATGAAACATGTGAAACAGACTACTGTTGAATGGTGTTTGGGGCAATAGAACTGAATTGAAATGACACCAAACTAGTCAACTGATTGATGAAAAATATATTTTCAAGATGTCTCTTCCACCTCCCCTAAAAGGTGATTCCATGACCACAAAAACTTATCCAATAAAATGTGGACATTATCTTATTGATCATCTACTGTCAGCACCTCAGGCACACACAATAACATACATTGTTCACAAGTGTGTGGTGGTCATTTTGGCTCAGCTCTCTAATGTGTTTGGTCTTGTTACTCTTGACTGATCTAGGATGGTCCTGGGAGTGTGACTGGGATGAATAGGCTCAGTTCAACTTGTTTGATCCTCATCTCCTAGGACAATTAGTGTAGCCTGTGCATATCCTCATGGAGTTGGCAAAGAGCAACACCCAGCCTCTCCAATAGTGAATGAGCCTTTTAAACCTCTGCTTGCATCATGGTGGCCAACATTTGTTGGCTCTAGGCATGCCACGTGGCCAAGTCCAGAGTCACAGGGCAGAAACTACAGAGTTACACGGAGAACTCATGGATCGGGGCCATTAATGCAACATGTCTACTATGACAATCTAACTTCACCTCAATGCTTCTTATTCCATTGGAAAGATATTTCCTAAGTTTTATTCTGACTATTAGCACTCCTAGAGGAAAAATCAAGAGGGCATGGATGGTTGATCTGGTTAAACTAAACCATCAAGTGTTTGCATATAGGTATCACTAATTATGGCAAGCGAGCTTTAATTGATCCAGCAGAGCCTGGATTCAGTGGCGGATAGATGGTGTGGGTGGAGAAAATCATAAGGCCTGATGAACTATTCTTTTTTAAAGGTAATTGTTTCCATTAAGGAAAGATGCTTATGTATCCCAATTAAAAGGATTTTGTTTCATGGAAGATAGCTGATACCATCAATATAATGACCAAAGAATTTTGTGCTTCTTTTAAAAAGAAAAAATAAATTAAAAAATGACAATTTTCTGTGTTCTTCCTCAGGCTTCATAGATGTCTGTCTCACCACCTGTCCCTAGTCCCAGTCTGAATAATGAATACTGCCTTCATTACCAGTGGACTGTGCATGTTGGTGGCACCTTAGCTTGTTAAAGTCACTTTGGGTGGGTTACTGCACTGACTGATTACTTTAATTGACTGTCAGACTGGCTAAACTTGACTTAATGAGGCTCGATTCCTGTCAAGCCCCCTAGGCTGAATGGCTGCTGGCCCAGTCACTTTGTTGCTTTGATTTCTCATTTTTAATAGTAATTATACCAAAAAGCTTTAGGAAATATGGTAAAATATGTCAGGAATCATGAAGAGCCTAGAGCAGCTATATTCATGTAAAGATTTAAGGCTTCAGACATTTGAGCCTATTCAAAATCCTCCTCTACTCCCAAATTTAACCTTGTTTGGTATGTCTTACATCATAGTAGTGAAACACTTAATATTATTATGCTTACCAGGCTTGTTTTCCTAAGTATCTTGGTGATTGCATTAAATATCATCAGCCTAGGCTAGGATTTGGTATTCATTTTTATTTCTGAAAGTCAAGGTGCCACTGGGTTCCTCAGACACAGGAATATTTCTGCCTAAAGATCAGCGTGCTGGAAGCCTCTATTATAGGGGAGGTTCAGCAAAGAAGGCTTTTGTACTCTGGGAGAAATAGGATTGATTTGCAGTAGCTGCCTGGAGCACTGTGTTGAGGATTATGAAGTAGTAATTTGATCTGAACATAAAAGAATGCTGTAATTGATTAATCATGTCTGGTGTGGCATAGAAATCAAAGGTTGAACACTTACCTTTCCTGTCCTGTCCTAGCTCATAGTTTTTTTTATCTGGTTCCTTGTATAAAACCTGTCACCATTTAGTTATTTCTTATCAACATGCTTCTATTTTTTCCCATTCATTTCACCTTTCAACCCTCTTTATGTCCCTGAATTAGCACTCTGCCACATCTGTGTTTTAAACAGTTTTTTTGTTTGTTTTTGTTTTTAATGAGGTACTAGTATGTAGCCCAGGCTGGCCTCAGACTCAAAATCGTCCTGCTTAGATCTCCTGGGTAGTTGGGATCACAGGCATGCACCACCGTGGCTAGCTAGAACTACTCTTTATTGGTCATTTTTTGTTTCGGGGTTAGTATCTAAAAACCTTTTTATGTGTTTGGGCAATCCTTCATTTTATGAGTCTTGGTATGAGAAGCTAATATGGCTAAAGCATTTACATTCACAAAATACTTTCCCCCTCAATACCTCCTTCATATGCCTTTGCCTCTCAGTGTAAATACATGACCCAGAGTTTGGGTCTGTATTTCACCTAAGATGACCAAGTACATCTGCCTAAGACCTTGAATAAAAGCTGTTAACTCAAAGATGCAGAGTGTCCTACCTCTTCTGCATTCTGCCCATTCTGAACTAACAAGGCAATTTTTCTACTTGTAACAGAGACTGGGATCTTGACAGAGGTTGTAGGTATTCTAGGAAAGTGTTCCTCAGACTTTATTGTCCAGAGGAATCACCTAGGCATCTTATAAGTATACACATTATGGTGAAAATACAAGTCTGAGGGTTGCTGTGGGTTTGCATTCTTAATAAGGTTTCAGGAAATGGCAGGGATCCAGATCTGTGACCAACACTTTAAGTAGAAAGGATCTGGGGAAGGAAAGGAAGGCTGAGAGAAGACAGAGTTGGCAGGAAAGAAACAAAAGTAGGGCCTCTACCAGTGCCAGGTTTAATCCCTTTTGATGAGACCATAGTTGGAAATGTGCTATGATACAAACGTGTGTGTGTGTGTGTGTGTATAAATTACAGTGTGATACTTTGATATGAGTATTCATGGTAGAATGTTTAAATCAATAGGATTAATATATCCATCACCTTATACATACAGATTTTTTGTGGTAATAATATTAAAAGTCTAATCTTTTAGA
Organism: Hystrix cristata; assembly: GCA_004026905.1. Lineage (NCBI taxonomy): Eukaryota > Metazoa > Chordata > Mammalia > Rodentia > Hystricidae > Hystrix > Hystrix cristata. Next base: position 50,419 of record PVJO010001822.1, read on the forward strand.
AATTTTGAAATACACAATATATTGCTAGAATAGTTTTTAATACATACTATACTCAGGAAAGTTTTCATTGATTACATATTTTAATATGTATTGTTTTCTTGTTTTCCCTTTCTTCTTCAGGGACCCCTGGTAGCCATATATTCAATTTTCTTTGCCCAGCTTCAGCATTTGTCATATTTTCTCAAATCCTTTCATGCTCCTTTTTTTTTTCCAATTCTTTTGGATTAAAAAAAATCTTTTTCTTTTCCCTTCTTATTTCTCTTAAGGTATTTGTTATTATGTTTATTCATTTTTGTCATCTTTTTAAAATTATTATTCTTTTATTTATAATCCCTTCTTGAATTTCAGGACCTAATTCTTAATTCTTATCATAATTTGTGTTGTTCTTTCACTTCTTACGTCATTTTCTTAATGTCCTTTAATTAATTAGAAATAGTTACAGTTAGGGGGTGGGAATTTAGCTCAGTGGTTAGAGTGCTTGCCTAGCAAGTACAAGGCCCTGAGTTCGATCTCCAGCACACACACACACACACACACACACACACACACACAAGAAAAACCAACAGATGAATGAGTAATGCAGTGAACTTGGTTTTATAGGCACACCTTTCTGGCATTTTTTCAGTGTGTATAGGGATGTTATCATATTCTTTATTCTCAATTTTTTTCCCTTCTTCTTTACTATTTCTTCATTATTATTATTTATTACCAAGAGCATATAATGGCACATTGTATACATAATGGTCATATTCAACATGGTTGTTTTGTACCTGTACATGGTATATCTTGGTTTCCCCCCTCCTCCCCACCCCTCCCTTCTGTTCCTCCACCCTTACCTATTTGCAGCAGGTTTATTTACATTTTTTACCTTTTTCCTTTCTTTTCTTTTTTCTTCCTTCTTTTTCCCCTTCTCCCTATCTAGTTCTCTTCTCTTTTGAATACATTTTTTTACATAATCTCTATTATACCTCTTTGTCCTTGTTTACACTTACGGTTTCTCATATCAGAGGAACAACTCGATGTGCACTGATGAGTGTCTGATTTATTTCACTTAAGAGTATGTTCTCAAGGTGCATCCACTTACCTACGAATGTCTCTAGTTTATCCTGTTTTATGGCAGAGTAGTACTCCATTTTGTAGAAAAACCACAACTTCTTTAGCCATTCATCAGTTGTTGGGCATTTACGTTGTTTCCAAGACTTAGCTATCACAAATTGTGTTGCTATGAACATAGTTGTGCATATATCACTGTGATATGATGATTTTAATTCTTCCGGGAAGATATCAAGCAGAGGAATAACTGGGTCAAATGGAACCCCTAGTTGTAGTTTTTTGAGGACTCTCCACACTGATTTCCACAGTGGCTGGACCAAGCTACATTCCCACCAACAGTGGAGGAGGGTTCCTTTTTCCCTGCAGCCCCGCCAGCACTTGTTATTGGTTGATTTATTGATAATAGCTGTTTTTTCTGGAGTAAGCTGTTTTCTTAGCTTTGTTTTGATTTGCATCTCTCAAATGACCAATGATGTTGAACACTTTTCATATATTTATTTGCTATTTTTATTTCTTCATCTGAGAAATTTTTATTCATTTCACATGCCCATTTTTGGATTGGGTCTTTAAATTTGAGCGGTTTGGTTTTTTTGAGTTCTTTATGTATTCTAGATGTTAGACCTTTGTCTGAGGGACATCTGGCAATTTTTTTTTTCCCAGTCTGTGAGTTTTTGCCCCACTCTATTGGTAATTTCTTTTCCTGTGCAAAAGCCTTTTAATAGGATGTGGTCCCGAGCACCGATTCTTTGTACTGTTTCCCGTGCAGACTGGATTCTGTTCATGATTTTTTTTCCTGTACCTATGTCTTCAAGAGTTCTTCCTATTCTACCTTCCAGGAGATTTAGTATTTCTGTTTTATTGTTTAGAACTTTGATCCTCTTTGATTTTAGCTTAGTACATGGTAAGAGACATATATCTAGTTTTAGTTTGCAGCATGTGGCAAGCCAATTTTTCCAGCACCATTTGTTAAATAGGCTATCTTTCTTCCAGTGAGGCTGCTTGGCTCCTTTGTCAAAAATGAGGTATTTGAATGTGTTTGGAGTTGTTTCTGTATCTTCTAGCCTGCTCCATTGGTCCTCGGGTCTGTCTTTGTGCCAGTACCATGCTGTTTTTAATCACACTAGATTTATAGTATAATTTCAAGTCAGGGATTGTGCTGCCCCCTGACTCATTCCTGTTCCCCAGGATTGTTTTTGCTATTCTTGGTCTCTTTTGGCTCCAGAAGAATTGCATGATTTTTTTCTCTAATTCTGTAAAGTATGTTATTGGTATTTTGATTGGAATTACATTAAATCTGTATAGTAATTTAGGAAGTATGGCCATTTTCACTATGTTGGTTCTTCCTACCCAAGAACACAGGAAAGATATTTCCATTGTCTGATAACCCTTTCAATTTCCTTTTTTAGAGTACTGTAGTTTTCAATGAAAAGATCTTTTACTTGCTTTTTTAGATAGATTCCTAAATATTTCATTTTTTTGATGTGATTCTGAAAGGTATGTCTTCCCTTATTTCTTTCTGAGTGAGTTTGTTATTGTTATATAGGAATGCTATTGACTTTTGGGTGTTGACTTTGTACCCAGCTATGCAACTGAATTTAGTTATTAAATCTAGAAGTTTTTTGGTGGAATTTTTGGGGTCTATGTAGAGTATCATGTCATCCACAAACAATGATAGTTTAACTTGTTCCTTTCCTATCTTTTTCGCTTTTATTTCTTTCCCTTGTCTGATTGCTCTGGCTAATGTTTCTAGAACTATATTGAATAGTAGTGGTGATAGTGGACAACCTTGTCATGTTCCCAGATTTTAGTGTGACAGCTTCCAGTTTCTGACCATTTAGTGTGATGTTGGCCATTGATTTGTCATATACGGCTTTTATCAGATTTAGATATAGAGTGTCTATTCCTAATTTCCGTAGAGTTTTTATCATGAATGGGTGTTGGATTTTGTTGAATGATTTTTCTGCATCTATTGAAATGATCATGTGATTTTTGTCTTTGATTCTGTTGATATAGTGTATTACATGCATTGATTTGTGAATGTCAAACCATTCCTGCATCCCTGGGATGAATCCTACTTGGTTATAGTGTATAATCTTCTTGATAATTTGTTGCATTCTGTTTTCTGTATCTTATTGAGAATTTTTGCATCTACATGCATTAGGGAAATTGGCCTATAGTTCTATTTTTTGGTTGGATCTCTTTCTGGTTTTAGTATCAGGGTAATGCTTGCTTCCAGGAATGATTTTTGAAGCACTGCTTTCTTTTCAATTTTATTAAAGAGTTTGAGAAATAGTGGTATTAGATCATTTCTGAATTTCTTGTAGAATTCAGCTGTGAAACTGTCAGGACCTGGGGTTTTCTTTGTTGGTTGGTAGGTTTTTAATTACCTCTTTGATTTCAATGGCTGATATTGGGTTATTTAGTATCTTATGTCATCTTGATTGAGTTTTGATAGTTCATATATATGTTTCTAAGAATCTGTCCATTTCTTCAGTGTTTTCCATTTGTTGAGTATAGATTCTTGAAGTAGGTGCTGATGATCCTTTGGATTTCTGTAGGGTCAGTTGTGACTTCACGCCTTTCATTTTTTATTGCATGGATTTGGGTTTTTTCTTCCCCATTTTTTTTTTTTTATAAAATTGGCTAAGTGTTTGTCTATTTTATTTAATCTTTCAAAAAACCAACTCTTAGATTTGTTGATTCTTTCTATTGTTTTCTTTGTCTCAATTCCATTAATTTCCCCTCTGATAGTAATAATTTCCTCTCTCGTACGATTTTTGGCTTCGATTTGTTCCTCCTTTTCTAGACATTTGAGGTTTAACACAAAGTTGTTTATTTGAGCTCATTCTGTCTTCCTGATGTGGAAGTTCAATGCAATGAATTTCCCTCCTAGCACTGTTTCATTGTATCCCATAGGTTCCAGGATGTTGTATTGGCATTATCATTAAACTGTATAAATTGCTTAATTTCTTCTTTAATTTATTCTGTCACACAGCTGTTGTTCAGAAGGTTGTTATTTAGTTTCCATGTGTTTATGTGGTTTTTTTGGTTTCTGTGACCATTCAATTCCACTTTTATTGCACTGTGGTCTGGTAGTATGCATGGTATAATTTCAGTTCCCTTACATTTACTTAAACATGCTTTATGAGCTAGTATGTGATCTATTTTGGAGAATGTCCCATGTGCAGCTGAGAAGAATGTGTATTCTGTTGTTGTGGGGTGGAACACTCTGTAGACATCTGCTAAGTCCATTTGTTCACAGATTTGATTCAGTTCTGATATTTCTTTGTTAATTTTTTTGCCTAGTTGATCTGTCTATTTGTAACAGTGGGTATGAAGTCTCCCATTATAATCGTGTCAGTGTTTATTTGCTCTTTCATGTTCCTTAATATTTGTTTTATGTGGTTAGCTGTGCCAATATTTGGTGTATAAATATTAATGATTACTATTTCTTCCTCTTGGAGTTTTCCCTTGAAAAGTATGTAGTGACCTTCTTTGTCCCTCTTGATCAGTCTTGGTTTGAAGTTTACTTTGTCTGATTAGGGTAGCTATCCCTGCTTTTTTCTGAGTTCCTGTTGCATGAAATACTGTTTTCCATCGTTTGATTTTCAGTCTATGGATTTCCTATTGAATTAAATGTGTCTCTTGTATGCAGAATATTGATGGATCTTGTTTCTTGATCCATTCTGCTAGTCTGTTTCTTTTGATTGGTGAGTTGAGACCATTTACATTGATGATTATAGCTGTTATGTATTGGCCTAGCATTTTCATAGATCTTTTCTGTTCTTGGTTCTGTATTTCATCTCAGTTTAACTGTTTGTCTTGCATGGTGGATTCCTTTTATTAGTGTCCTTATAATTATAGTTTACTTTTTCCTTTTCTAGGATATCCTTCAAAGTATTTTGTAGAGGTGGTTTCGAGGTCATGAATTTCTTCAGTTCTTTGTTGTGGAAGTATTTTATTTCATTATTGAATCTGAAAGATAATTTGGCTGGGTACATCAATCTGGGTTGGAGATTGTTTTATTTTAAGGCTTGAAATATTTTGCTCCAGGCTCTCCTTGAGTTAAGGGTTTGTGTTGAGAAGTCCACTGTGATTCTGATGGGTTTATCATTATAGGTGATTTGTTTTCTTTCTTTCTTTTTTTTTCTTTAGTAATTTTCAGTATTCTGTTCTTTTGTTGAATTTCTGGAATCTTGATTATTATATATCTTGGTGTAGATTTATTTTGGTCATGGGTAATTCAGGTTCTATATGCCTCACTTATCTGTATGCCAGGTTCTCTTCTCATGCTTGGGATGCTTTCTGTCATTACTTCTGTAAATAATCTTTTTATATCCTTTGCACTGTCTCCTTTTTCATTCACTCCAATCAATCTTATGTTGTTCTTTGCATCATCTTGCATTGATTGATTTTTCATAATCTCTAGCTACTTTTAAGAAGTTTTCCTTGTCATGGTC
>PVJO010001822.1:56031-159560 GCA_004026905.1 Hystrix cristata
TTTTTTTTTTTTTTTTTTTTTTTTTTTTTTTTTTTTTTTTTTTTTTTTTTTTTTTTTTTTTTTTTTTTTTTTTTTTTTTTTTTTTTTTTTTTTTTTTTTTTTTTTTTTTTTTTTTTTTTTTTTTTTTTTTTTTTTTTTTTTTAATCTGTGTCTACTTTAAGCTCACTAAGCAGGTCTTTCTTTATGACCATCAACTCTTTCTTAACTTGGCCAATTATTTCTAACCTGATAGCCTCGTTGATCTGTTTTTTAACTTCTGCTGCTATCATTTCCAAAAGTTTGGTTGGGTGTTTTCTGATTTCCTCTATTTCATTGTCCTCTGGATTTGTTCTGGGTGGACTGGGCGTCTGGGGCTGTATTTCACTTCTGGGTCTCGTCATTTTCTTTGGGTCTATAACTATTTCCCCCCTTTTAGTTTCATTGTTGATTTTTATATTTTGTTTTTGGGAGATTGCTTGAAGATAAATATCAATGTTTTCCAAGGAGAAGTCTGTTCCTTCAGTGTCTTCTATGTGGTTCTTGGCTTTTGTGTCTATCTGCAAACCTTGGACTATGTTAATGATTATTACCCGAGTTTTGCCATATGAGAAAGTACAATTGATTATAACCTGTATAACACCCTTGTTGCACTATTACATCAGCAATAGCATTAATTACATTCATGGAATTGACTGACTGTGGTACCTATTAACTTTGTATTTTTAACCATAGGAGCAAGCTCAACACAGTTATAAAGCAGAATCCAATATAAACCAGAAATTTCTATGTAGTGGGTTTCCCGTTAGTAAAGTGGTTTTTACCCTGTATGTAGGGGGGATTATGAGGGATAGGGAAAGTTAGTGAGGTCAATGAAGAGAGTTCTAGTGATGCAAGGCTTAAGGATAAAAGGATGTTACTTATATATTGAGAAACTTGTGTAGATAGTATAGGAGGAGTGAAGGGTGCAAGTAGTGGGTCAAACCATATAGAATCTAGACAATATTCACTTATATGAAAAATGAAAGAGAGAAAATGGAAAGAAAAAAGAAAAATCAGAGCAGTTGGTTGAGGAAGGCGAGAGAGAAAAAAGGAAGTACAGAGAAGGAAAGATATTAGCAAGGCAGGAATCAATAAAAGTAAAAACCTAAACAACAGCAACAAGAAAGAATCGGTAGAAAAAAGAACACATCAGACAAGTAACAGAATGAATAATAGAAAGAATAAAAAAAGAAGAAATGAAACAAAAAATTGTTATATATACATATACATATATATACACACACATATACATATACCATATATACCATATATATCAGAGAAATAATACTATATATATATACATATACATATATATAATATTATTTCTCTGATGGCCACCATTTCATGGTGGTGCGCAGGCCAAAACCTGATTCTGTGCCTGTTAGCCCTATCAAGTCTGCAGTGGTTAGTGCTGTGTACTATGGTGATTCTGGCCACCAGGGGCAGAGTTTTCAACCTGCTGCTCTCTAGGGGATCCTTGTTAGCCCACCCATGTCTCCTTACCCTTTATGACTCTAAAACTTTCTTCAGGGGTATGGATATTGTTGGCTCTACTAGGTAGTTTTGGCTTTGACCAGAAAAGAAGAACAGAAGAAAGAGGAAAAAAAAAAAAAGAGAGAGAGAGAGGTTACTTGAGTTTCACCCTGCTGGTGCACAGGCAGAGCCAGCCCAGATCCACGGCACTGGTGCATGCAGACCCATGACTCAAACCCCCAAGTCTGTGGAGTTGATCTCTGGGTGGCCTCTCCCTTTTTCTTTTAAAGATAAAGTCTTACTAAGTTGCCCAGCCTGGTCTTGAACTCACAATCCTCACATCTCAGTCTCTTGAGTAGTTGGAATGACTGGTATCTACGAGCACACCCAGCTTCATTTTTCTTATAGCTTTGCATGGGATTTAGCCTCAACAATTTAAAATTTCTCATTTTCGTGAGCATCCTCTTTCTGAAAGTTTAGAAGGATCCCTGATACAGGTAGCTTTCCTTGCTTCCCAGAACTCTCACTTCTGTTATTCTTGCACTGGGAAATACAGAGTGTCCATTGGTGAGATAACCAGGCTCCGCCCAGCCACACCCCACCACCCATACATTGTCTGTGCTTGTCCTACTTCTGTCTCTTTTGTCCTTGAGATACTCATTTTTAATTCATTCCCTTCAGTGTCTTCTCTGGGTGGAGCCCTGCCCAGAGAGAGCTGACGAGGTGGCAGTAAGTGCTCCTTGTCTTACCTCCTTTAGGCCTTCTCTAGATTCTACCATGTGCAGGCCAGTTGCTTAAATCTCAGATTCTTCACTACACAAACAGGTTTAACTTAAGATCCTCCACTGTTTCAAGTATTGTAGGAATCAAATGATACAATGTGTGAAGATTTTAACTGAATATTTGGCATTTTATGCATGACCTGAGTATATAAAGTTACCAATAGTAAGCATTATGCCTAGGCAGAAATTTAGTATATTTTGTCAAATGAGTAATTAAGTAATATTAACTTTACACAGGCCTCATTATATTTTCTGTGGTGAAAAGTCACATCCAATTCAGAGTTAAACCAAAGTAACTTATACATAAACATCTTACCTGATGGTTATTAGTCCAAAAAAGCAACTGAAACTTCTTCGCCATGCTCCTTCTTCTGACTAATAACCAATGTGTACATTTCATTTTATCAAAGATTGGAAAACATACAGATTGTTTACCATCTTCTTTTCTGTTTATTTTTATTTGTTTCCACATGCATTCAAACAATCATGAAAGAAGAAGTGCCAAGGTGATTGTTCAGGGACAATTTTTATTTTACTTTCAAGCAGCTGCTGAGATTTTTATTTTTAAAATGTGGAAATGAAGTATAATTATGCATCAATAGAAGATTTGGGTGTGTTTATTCTTACCACCTTGGAGAACAATTACAAGGTTTTCTTTCTGGAGCACAGAAACTATATCACCATAGCACCTGGGCAGGACCATTTTTTAAATTGGTAGATGTTTCCTTTTCCCACCTCTATTAAGTACCAACCTTGGATGAAGAAAGGGCAGGAGACTGTGCAGTGGTAAGATATCAGGAGAGGCTTCAAGGCTTAGCTCTTCATCCAGATTTCTCCCCACTGGCTGGCTGATGCCTAGATTTGTCTTTTTCTGAAGAGCCTGACTCTTGAACTATTGTAATGATTCAAAACTCCTGAAGGGGGACATTTTAGTCCATGAAGGGTGAGAGAAGACCTTTGATAAGAGAAGACATTTAGTGTATTGAGACTCAGACCAGATTCTAACTTTCAAGTTGAAATACAATATATTTAATACACAGGTAGAGATATCCATTCATCATCATTCTGATTTTCTCTGATATGGTAAACACTGATAAAATTAAAAACAGAGAATGGGAACATTATATACATGGTAATGAGGTGGGCAATAATTTAAATAAAATCAACAATTCCATTCATTAATTATATGTCTTGTTCTTGTTTTTAACTGTAGCTTCGGAAAGCAGTGATGGATCACATATCTGATTCTTTCTTGGAAACCAACGTCCCTTTGCTGGTTCTCATTGAGGCTGCAAAGAGTGGGAATGAAAAGGAAGTGAAGGAATATGCCCAGGTTTTCCGTGAGCATGCCAACAAGCTGGTGGAGGTAAGTCAGGCGAGGCTGGAGGACTAAAATTTATCAACATATGATCCGTATATAAATATGGAGTTTATCACTACATGTGTCTCTGGGAATTTCAATAGACAGACCTTGTATGGCTTTATTGGAAAAGTAAAGTCCTGGAAGCTTCCTTTCCTTAACCTTCTTATTTCTACCACCTTCAAAGAAAACCAGCTATTAGTAATCTCTCCTATCTTTATCTTAAAACTCTGAACATGCTTTGTAGCATGTCAACCAACTTTACTATATAAAAGTCAGAGGCTGAAACAGAGCCATAAAGGACTTTCCCAAAGTGATGAATGCAGAGCTTGTAAATGTAGCTAAGTGTCATAGCATTTACCTAGCACACACATAGCCCTGGGCTCCAGCCCCAGCAAGGAGAAAACCAAAACAAACCAAAATAAAACTTCCAAAGTGCTGAATGTCAGGTTTCATTTAAGTGAGAATTTAAACTGCCAAATGAGGCCTAGCACACTGGTCCCTTTGCTTCCCCCTTATTCCCCTCACCACTTCACATGCTAAAACATGGATTAGCTAGCTATCCTATGAGTAGTATGTAAAAAAAGAAATTTGCTTCTCCCAAGCAGATGTTTGGGCTCCTAGTGAAAGATTTTGGGGTACTACTAGTATAAGATCAGGGCCTTAAGTACATTTTACATATTAGAGAAATTTAATGTGGGAATTATAAATTTACCAAATTTTTAAAAATGTCAACATTGTACTGCAGAATATTGAAACAATATTGTAAAAGAGCAGTAGTAACTAGGCTGCCTGGATGTAGGAGCTAAACATCAATGGTTGGCAAAGGTAAGATTAGTGATGTGATACTAAACAGGCAGTGTGTGCAGGACAGAATAAGAGCCAAGGAAGGGGGAGGAGGCTGGCACATCTAGGGAATGGTTTTCTGGATGAAATTCAAACTCTGGGCCAGTTCTGAGCATTTAACACTACCACCACTACCACAGAACATTCTCCCTTTTTTTCTTAACAAGCTTATTAGATATAAAATCTATTATTTTTCTCAGAGCAAGTGACAGGGATGATGCTGAGTTCAGTTGTGCCCTAAGTACCTGCTTTGCTTGTTTGTTGGTTAATCTAGTACTGTTCATGCCTCTTTGGCTGGATACAACCAGCTGGCAGAAAGTCTTGCACCTGACTCAGAGTCCCCCATTAATCTCCTGGTTATCTAGGACATGTTAAGTTACCCGCTGTGATGGCAGTCAGCAAGTTCTACATGCCAAAGCCTAGAACACAATAATTAATCTCCAAAATTTTTGCCATTAATTCCAATATCTCAGGGTGTAACTAACTTAGATCCTAAAATGTGATCATATTCACAATATCAAGACAATCTTTCTGGTTTTGTCTCCACCTACAAGGCAAGCACTCCATCATTTGTCATATTCCACAACATGGCACAAGAGTTCACTTGAACTGGGCTGTAGGAAGCTGAAGCAGGAAAACAAGTTCAAGTCGAGCCTGGGAAATGTAGTAACTTAGTGGTATTCTGCCTCTAAATAAGAAAAAAGGCTGGGGGCATAGTTTAGTGAGAAGCCTCTGGGTTCAATTCCCAGTAGTGGGGGAAAAATAAAAGTTCACTTGGTTGTTGAAGAATCTGGAGTCTTTCCAACACTGAGTTTAAAATTCTTGAACATTTCCATGTTTCAAGAAGGTAAAGCTCAAAAATAAACAAGGAGAGTGGAAGAAGGAAGATAAGGGAGGAAGAAGAGGAAAAAACTAATAATGAAAGAGTGAAACAAAGTTTTAAGTATTAATGTGATAAAATAATATTAGTATGTGCATATACCGTCCCATTTCTAGAAGTATAGTTTTTTTTATAAGATAATTGCAGAATTTATAGGCACACTAATAAATGATGTATTGTAGATACTGTGGAAGAAGAAAATTATGGGAATGCACTTAACACTGTGTGATAGACGTCTACATTGGTGTCCTTCTGGATTTCTATGGCTAGCCTCATCTTCAGACCATATTTGCAGTTCAGATTTGGTGGTCTCTAAGTACAAGGCCAGGGTCGAAGGCAGAGTCACCTTTTCTACTCGCCCTTCCTTCTCCTGTGATAGACCCTGAAGACGGCCAGGATTTCCTCTCATTTTGTGTTTAGGTTCCAGCAGAGGTGAATCCTGTCACAGTGGGTGATATTTGATCCCCAACTTGTGACAAAAACAGAAAGCTCAGGGCAGCCAGAGCCCCAGCATTTAAGAAAAGTGTGACTTCGCCTCACCTAGTTCTTCCTTTCACCACCCGTAAGTGGTCAATGCATCCAGTTCGTGTTGGAATGTGCATACGTCCAGGAGATGCAGGGACCAGCATGTGGACTGGCCTTTGACCACAGAGGCACTGGCATCTAAAGAATTTCTGAAGGGTGTGTGCTTCAAATCAGTTTTAAATTTCTCTTCCTCCTTTTAATTTTTTTGTGAGGGGTGGTGACACAGGGCATTGAACCCAGAACTTTCACACTGAACTACATTCCCAGTCCTATTTATTTTGTGACAGGCTTTCATTAGGTTGCTGAATTGCCTGGGTAAGCTGGAACTCATGATCTTCCTGCCTCAGCTTCCTAGCTGGGACTACAGGCATGTGCCACCATACCCGGCTGCATCTTCTCTTTATTTTCTTATGTTCCAACTTCATTGGCAGCTCCCTCATGCTTTCCAGGAAATTATCTTTCTTGTGCCTTTCTAATTGTTTTCAGCAAGAGAAGGGGTACTTTTCAGGTTACTCCATTTTATCTAGAAGCAAAATGTCTGAGGGAACTGATGAAAATAGATTTGTGAACAGCTGGGCTGGGTGATTCACATTCTTAGTCCCAGCACTACAAGGCTGAGGCAGGAGCATCATATGTTCAAGGCCAGCCTGGGCAATTTGTCGAGACCTCATCTCCAAGGAAAAAAAATAAAAGAAATAAAAAAAGAAAAGAGAGGGCTGGGATGTAGCTCAGTGAAAGCTATAGTACTTCCAAAAAAATATTATTTTCTCTTTTAGTCAGAGATATATTCGCTCAATGGAAATATCAGGCGTGCATACTTCAAATGAACACAAAAATCAATAAAAAACAGTTTGAATTGAAATGATGGGCTTGTGGCCCTGTCTATTTCTCATAGCTAGGCACAGTTATACAACGTCCCAGGGCACCTGTGGCACCTGAGGACTCCTGATGGACCCCTACACTTCCATTAATGTAAGTCATGTAAAAATCATTCACCACATTTTGAATGAAGAATACAAGAATACACAAAATAACATATCAGTTATTGACAGTTGTTTTATTCCTTCAACTGTTCCTGATAGTTGAGTTTAATTACAGTCTATTCAGTTTCCCAACTACTTTTATATTGTTTCCTTATATTTGTATGTTATTCCCGCCCCCACATTTATTATTTAGTGCTCACAACAATCGATGCTACAAAGTAAATGGGGCTATCCTGACCTGTTACATAGCATTGTGATCTTAGAAATTCTTGAATATGGATGGTTTGAGTGCAAGTAAAATATTGGTAAAAATGACTAGAAGATATAATTTGGGTCTTCCTAATTATCTTAGCAAAGAAATGTAGAGAGTTTTTGCTTGTTTTCCTCCACAGTATTTGTAACATTTTATAAAGACTAGATTGTCCTACTCAACAGACCCCAAATTTTCACCAGAGACTATTGATTAAAATTCTGCAGTTTAAATATAATGTTTTATCATCAATAATGTCAACTACCTTAGGAAATGTCTCCCGTAGGACTGAATAAAATAAATGTTAGCAGTTTCTCCTCACATCCACAGTCCAGCTAACTCACTCCACTGAGATTGGGTTAAGGACTTCAGGGTGGGGCTTCCTCTGAGACTATGCGGAGCTAACAAAGGACACCTGTTGGACCTCATTTCCAAGCAAATTACGTAGAATTCTGGAGAGATGGAATGCAAATTATGGAAAATCTGTGCCAGAATCATGTGGTCCAGGTGGAGGTGGAGTGGATGTAAATTGGGGGCAAAATATGCATTGCTACAATAAAAATAAAAGCTAATCTTGAAAATGAAATGCAAAACTAATTCATCTGTTTTAAGCTTCCAGATTTGTCTTATTCCTTCCACTGTTGGCTGTTCCATCAACTTGCCTACTCTTCCTTCTCCCCAACTCTACGAAACACATCCTCCCAAGCACAAGCTCCCTGTTGTGTGTTGTGGGGACTGGTAGTGGCTCCGGGCAGACCCCTCTCATTTTCTGTGCCTCCCTCCATAGCTTCTGCACCGAGAAGTCAAAGTGAACCATTTTCTAAACCTGCCGTTAGATCATGCTGTTTCTCTGCCTGAGACCATGCAGAGAGGTTCTGTTTTTCTCAGGTGAAGACCAACATTTTAGAGTAAACCACTTGGCTTACATGACTTGTCCGTCGCTGCTATCTACAGGCTCACTCTTCCTTCCTTTCTGTCTCTGAAAGACTCCATGCTGAAGTCCTTAGCCAACCCTCAGAGGATGAGTTAGCTGCATTCTGAACAGGAGAAGAACCCACTAACATTTATTTTATTCAGTTCTATTGATGACACTCCCCATGGTAGCTGACGTTATTGATCGTAAACCATCATATCCAATTCATTGAATTCTCCTAAACAGTCTCTCCTAAACAGGTGCACATTCGGGGTCTGTTGATTAGGAGAATCTAAACTTTATAAAATGTTATAAATGCTGTAGAGGAAAACATTACAAAGCATCAACCACACATGTCATCTTCTGCTTGTTGAATGTACTGTGCTCCTTGCTGCCCTAATTTATGCTCCTGTTGTCCTTTTCCTGGTGAACACTGCACTCTATGTGCTCCTCTCATCTCTAGTCATTGTTCAGCTTTCCGCCTGGATGTGTCCCCAGGTGGGATCAGTTCACTGCATCTTCACTTCCGTGGCAGTCTATGTATCTCAGGATTGTACGCAGAGAGCTCTACAGCTATATGATGCTTCTCCTGCTGGCTTTACCAGTTCCTTTAGGGAAGAGACCACGCCTAATTGATTCCTAACTACACCCCAGCATCAACCCAAGTGCCTGCATACAGCAGGTAGTCAACACATAAATGATGTCTTAAGAGCGAGTAAAATAATAAACTCAGCCAGCAATGTTTCAGCCCATAAGGTTGTATATCTGAAAAGTATGCCTGCAGGACCCTATGGCTCACCTTAGGGACCAGCAGTAAAGAAGCATAGTGTCTATTTGATTCTTTAATTTACTGCCAAGGAGGAATTTTAAATCTGTGAAGAACTGATATGAAGAACTCATCCCCACTGTTTACCACTCCAACTCCAAAGAAGCTGACACACCTCTCCAAGGCTGCTCCTGGGATAATGCCCCTAACTTCGCTGTCCTTTCTCCCCTGCACTCTGCCTCCAAGCATGCATCTTCTCTTAGCCTGAACTACAGTGGATGTGAGAAAGGGAGTTAGTTCTGTCTGACAGAGTAAAGTACAGGACTGAGGGCGCAGCAATGATGAGTTAGACAAGAGAATCTCAGTTCTTTGCTTCATCCTCTTGACTTTATACTCCTGATAGCTGTAGCTCAGAAGGGATGAGAAACTACACATGTGAGAAATGCACAGCTGGAAAGTAAGAGACAAAACGTAAAATTTGTAATTGCTGATGTGATCAGTTCACCAGCGAAGCTTTTTTTTTTTGGCCTTGGATGAGTCGATCTTTTATCATACCTCCACTTGCATTCAGCAGCACCTATTGAGCGGCACCCAGGTGCTGGAGCTGTTCTGGTCATTGGGAGCATAATCGTGACGAAATGGCAACTTCCTGCTCTCATGGGCACGCGTTGCATTGGGAAAGATAGGGAAAGAAGATGGTAAAGATGGAATTGTGTGCAATGGGGTGAAATAAAACAGAGTAAGAGGACAAAAAAAATGGCAGAGGGGGACAGGCGAGGTCAGAAAAGGTTTGTTTTATGAAAACTCAGCAGAGACTGGAAGTAAGTGGAAGATTGTGGGAAAAGCAAGAGCAAAGACCCCGAGGCATCAGGGTACTGGGCGTGCTTGATGGGGAGCAGAGACCAGCATGACTGGAAATGAGAATGAGGAAAATACTACAAGGTTGAGTTTGAGGGCTATGTTAAGATTTTGTATTTTACTTAGCTATTCAGATTGGCTGGAGAGATCAAAACAAAGGCATGGCATGATCTGACTTCCATTTTCAAAGAAATATTTGCTACTCTGTGGAAAATACAGTGTAAAGCAACAAACACAGGAGCATGAAGGATATATAAAATGATATTGCAATAGTCCAGCAAAGGATTAGTGCTATGACTGGAATAGAGACAGGGGAGGTGGGAAGAAATGACTGGACTTGTGTTGTATTTCCAAGGTAGAGCCAATATCCTGGATGTGAGGATGTGAGGCAGATAAGAGTCTGGGATGAGTTCAAGTTGTGTCATTCTGTGGTAATGAAATCATTTAGAACTTTTGAAAAAAACTGCCCACATTCTCAGATGGCTTCTCAATTGGGTCTGGGTGCAGCTGTGTTATAGGTGCAATCCTGAAAACCCTTCAAAAATATCTGAGGTTTAAAGAAATGCAATAGAACGTTGTAAACTATAAGACAAAACTATAAGACAAACTATAATAAAACTATAAGACAAATTATAACAGAACTATTAGACACTACTATGATTCAAACTGTAAGACAAAACAATCGAGAGATGCTACATCAAAACCACATGCATTTTTTAAATCACGATGCATTTTTTCAAAGTGCAAAGAGAATGTTCTCATCTTTTGTTTTTTAATCAAAACTGCTCTCTCTGATCTAGCTAAAATATTTGAACTATGACTAAATTATTGAAGTTTCTTAATTGATCTGTAGAAAATCCATAAATAATAATATTCTATGAATAACTCTTTTGTTTAGCGCAAGCATATGTTAAACTTACAATAAATTTTGTTCTGCTATTGAAGTATATATTTCAGTGTTACTACTTCTCCCCAAATTTCTTAACTCCTAAACATTACCGTATTTTTCAAATTTTCCTGTCACATACAGTGAAGCATTACAGAATAGTTCAAGGGCTCCTCTTAGTACCTTAATAATTATTTAAATATAAGGCTAGATTTCTTTGTAAACTCTTCATTACTTTATTTAGTGCTTTGGACAAGTTTAGGAAGTAGCTACTATTTTGGTCCCATGGTATAGATGAGCAAACTGAGGTTTCAAGAAGTTATGTCACTGGTCACACAATGAGGAAGAGGCAAAATGAGCCCAAGTATCCTAGTTTTGAGAGACCAGAGTGTATAATATCATCCAACACTTGTCTCAGGCTCTTGTCTAAGGGTTCCATGTGTCTATAGTCTTATCCCTCACATAAGTTTTCAGTGTAGTACTTGGTCATGAAGTAATTGCTCAAAAAATTAATAACTACTTGCTGCTTATTATACAGGCATTAAATTTATATCTCAAATTGTATTTAAAAGAAGAGCTGTACTTTACTGCAAACATTTATGGAAATACACACCACTGTAAAAAAGAAATTGTCTATCCCAATGAAGTAGATAATTCAAGCTACTTTTGAGTGGTGATATTGGGCAGTAAGATAAGCTCACTCATAGCTTCAAGAATCTTCACCTGCACAGCCTGCCTTTTTCACATCTGTTCAAATTGTTAAAAGGTATAGACTTTCACAATTGTTTGCAAAAAGTGGAATCCTGTTTGCAAAAGTTGCAAAAAGTATTAAATATTTTCCTGTCAAATGTATATTGCAGTGTTTGGATTAACTCCGCATACACTATTTCCAGATTACATTTAAGTCTTTACAACATAGAATCCCAAGACAGTGCCACAATTATGAAACCAGTTACTTTTTTCAGAAATAAAAAGAATGAACTATTAGTTTCCATGAAATCTTGACTTACAAACATTTTAATAAAAGCTAACCCTACTTCAACCAAATCCCCCAAATTATATCTCAGGAGGTGAATTATGTACTCTTAGGAAGAAATACCCAGGAAAGAGAGGGCAATAAATTATTCTGTCCATATCTAAGGAAAAGGGGAAAGAGAACATTTAGCTCATGCCCTATATTAAATCTTATAGAACTATCATTTATTACCTCTTTTTAATCTTCTTAAATAAGGGTTATAGCCAGTGGTATCCCAGTTTAACAGATAAGAAACCTGAGGCTCAAGGAAAGAGATTGTCTAAAGTCACCACCTGAGGAGTGACAGAGCCAGGACTCAGATGCCCTGGGGCTAAGTTCTTCTTGATATTCCAACACTCCTGTGCTTTCTCTGTATATCTACATATTTATATTTATTAGTTCTATCCACTCCTGCCCTGTGTGTCTTTACCACAATAAAATCATAAGTGAGCACAGTGTCAATATTTTATTAGTCTGCTTTTCCAGAGTAGAGGAACAGTACAGTGAAGTCCAAGAAGGAGCCTGGGAAACTGCAGTTTGGGCTTCATAGTGATGTTGCCAGATCAGACATTAGAAGGTTACATTCTGTGTTGTTGCTGCACAGAGACCGGAAATACTTGTTCTTGTGTTGTACTAATTAATAATTTTACTGTTCCATTGCCTGGAGAGAGGCTGTTCTCTGTATGTATAGGTATGTTTTCTCTTTGTATTTCATATTTTCTGCAACTGCTAAAAAGTACTCATATATTATTTAGCCAACTCACAAAACCACCATGTAGTATAAACTTATATTGTTGAGATCATACCCATTTAAAGTAAAAATAAAAAAAAATTGTTCCCTAAAAATGATGTGCTGTGTTTAAAAAGAACAAGAATTTTTTCAATTGTTCAGGGAAAAACTCTTAAACGTTCCTGTGTTCAATTTTTGGTATTTGTAAGGGCTTTTTATATCACAAAGCCCTCTGGCCAGCCTGAAGCCATAGTTTGAGAAGGATAGTGTATAGGGACATTGCTTTTTTGAACTAAAAGCAAAGTTTCAGAGCATCTTGACTCCATTAACTTTGGGAGGAGGTAGAGTTCAACTTTATAAAGCCCTGTGACCAGCTTGAGGCTCAGTGGATATGGACTTTCAACCCTTACCTTAAAACACATCGTGGATCCTCTGGACCTGATGCCTGGGATATTTTGACAGTAAAATGATCTTCCCCGTGACTGTGTCAACCATCACTTTAATCCTCTGACCCTCAGGTTTTTCGTCTGACACATCATTATTTAGGTCCCACCTGTTTAGATCTTGATCACTTCATTCATAAATCCCAACTGCAAATTCTAGACAAAAGAAAGGTTAAAATAATTATCTTGTTCTAGGGTGTATTTGTGATTGAATCTGGAATTTGGAGGTACAAGAGGAACATGTCACTACAGTGGTTTCCCAGTGCCCTCATGCCTTATGTGGACATGAATGTGAAGCTTGGGTGGCAGTTGGTAGTTAATCTGTCCCACACCATAAAGCAACCAACAATATGGAACCTAGCACTTTTTACTGTAATCCCATGACTTCGGCTCATGACTGACTCAATGTGTGAAAGACAATTTCAGTAGCTGTTAATTAATGTGGCTCTTAGGTATGTGGGAGCCAAAGACAAAATAGAGGCTCATGCCTGTCACAAAGAAAAATCTACATATTCGCTAAGTAATGTGTTACGTACTGACATCTTTTGTTTATAGAGAGTAAAAGCTTCCAGTTTTCTGCTCTGACTGCAGGCTCATTAGAGCTTGTTGGTAAAAGCTAATAGTTGGGAATGGCCACAGTGCCAAGGGATGGCAGGTGGCATGGCATACTTTTGCACACACTACTCCAGTCTCCAAAGACGTTCTCAGTCCCTCAGAGCCATTCCAGCATGTGTATGCGAGTATGTGCATTAGACACATACAAGTATTCTTTGTTCTCAATAGTATGTAATATACAACATGAGTATCTTTAGGGGAAAAAAAATGATATTTTAGTTGACCTTTAACGTAAAATCTAAGTAAAACTGTTTGTAATACAAATGAACCTTCCAGAAATTCCCTCACTGCCACTTCCAACCAGACTGCTGCCCTCAGCTGCTCCTATTTAGACATTCTGGAGCTGCCACAGGGTGTGAATGTCACACATCCAAGGTGCCTGGGAATTGAGTCAATATTTTCACATAATGCCAGTTGCCACCAAAATATAGTTACACAGACTGACAAGTTTTTTTTTTTTTTTGCTAAAACAATAAGAGCCTCATGACTTATCTTTTCTATTTTTTTTTTTTTTGTTTATTTGAAGAACAAACATGTCTTCCTAGATCTGTAAATTATCCCAAGAGAATGATTTGCTTACCAAGTTTCTGTAAGGGGATCTGAGACCCATCAGATCTACTTCCTCCCCTCACTCACATAGCTTTTCTATTTTTTAATTTAAAATGTTTGAAAAGGTTGACTTATAACTTAATTTTAAAATCCCAAAAGCTTTCATTGTAAAGCCCATAATGTATGAGAAAAAATGCCTCTCAGATGCCTCTACGGAAAAGGTGCTACAGATTTTCTGCAAAATGTCATGACAGTTTCTACAGCAAGGCTGAAGACTTGGGGGACGTTAATGACAGTAGGGCAATAGAGTTTCCACTGGATCAGTAGTTTTGCAAACTAAAAATAGGCAGTGATCTGACCTATCCCCACGCGACACTCGGCTAAAGAGGCTGTTTTGATTCCCCACAGTCAAGTATCTTAAAAAGTCAAGTTTTTTCAAGTAGGCGCTTTCAAGTATCTCTGTTATATAGAGCTTTAAAAAAATTGTAATTTACAACCAAATTGGTACACTTTCTGTGTGCCTTTTCTGTAAATATGACACTAAGGCAAGGTTTGTCCCCAGCAGAGGACAGCTAATGTTATAGCCTCATACCCAGCTGGGAGATGGAAGGTGAATCATCCTCAGCCAGGTGAAGTTCAGAGTTGAGAAAGCCAAAGCCACATGCTCAAATAATGAACCAGGCAAGGATTAAAGACAGGCCACATTATTGCAGAGGACACTGGAAATACAGCCAGGAATAGCTCAGGAAGTAAGACTCATGCAGCCACGCAGGTCGGAAGCTGAGGATCGTGGGAAAGGGGAGACTTAAAATTCTTTTATTGGAGAAAAGTGGGAAGAAGAAGTTCTGACTCAGGCAGGGAAAACAGAATCTGGTTGCTTCTGCTAACAATGGAATCTGGTTGCTTCTCCACCCGATGAAGCTCTTATTCAT
This sequence comes from Hystrix cristata, assembly GCA_004026905.1. Lineage (NCBI taxonomy): Eukaryota > Metazoa > Chordata > Mammalia > Rodentia > Hystricidae > Hystrix > Hystrix cristata. The sequence goes on from PVJO010001822.1 coordinate 70,856, forward strand.
ACATTTAACCTGTTAGACCTGTGCCGTTTCTCTGCCCTTGAATTTTGCCTCAAGGACCTTTTTCTACTCTCCTTGATTTCACAGATCGGCTGACCTCTGTTGTTTCTCCTTATGGTCTTCCCATCACCCGAAATCTTCTAAAAGGGCACTCGATATGTTTATAGGTTTCAATTCCTTGTATTTCTACAAACACTGGTTATATTATTGTCCATTATTTCTCTTGATTGTTTTGAGGGGAAAAATCGGCTATTCAATGAATTCTTTTTGCTTTTCGTCTGGAATTTTTAGGGTAACAATTGCTTTTCTCAAAATGATAACAATCCAACCTTTGTCTCAGTTGCTTAACTGGAGTTTTGGAGGAAGGGCTTTTGTTCAAATCCCATTTATAAATGCTGCCTCAGAATTCTGAAGAGTTTCTCACAGTCAAAAAGTACTAATGACATTTGTGCAAGTGGTTTTCTTGCTCAGAAGAAACAAAGTATAAATCCATAAGTATAAATCAAAGTATAAATCCATAAGGAAAGCGTCGAAGCTAATATTTCATCAGCCTATGTGGCAGAACTTCAGTGTGAAATGACAATTTCTGTTACAAGTTTCCCCAGAAGGTGGAAAGAAGTTAAGTGTGGTTTTCATTTTCACATAGCTGCTTCTAATTTCCTACCCATCTCTTCCACAGTAACTTTCAAGAGTGAACACTTTGTTTTGATCCAAGGGATTTACAATTTTTCAGAGACCTAGTGTAGTAATAGCTATGATGATGATATACTTTTAGTTGAACTTGTGATTGCTTATGACCCTGGGGCAACATGGTTGGTTGCTGATCAGAATTTTAATGGTGTCTTCTTCTACTTTGAATGAAGTTTTTACATGGAAAGCAATTACGAAGATGAAAGTGTTTAATGAGGAACATATGATTCTTCTACAACAGGGTTTTTTGCCCTCCTCCCTATTAGAATTTTGGTCTGTAAAAGCTTGCAGTGGGGAACTGTCCCATCTGTGCATTGCAGGATGTTTAAGACTATCCTTGGTCTGTACCCACTAGATGCCAGTGGCACCAAGTCCTGCCACCACTCAGCTGGGAGAAGCAGAAATCATCCAGACATTACCAATAATCCCCATGGAGACAAAATGATCCCCATCAGAAAACCTCTTCCTTACAATCTTTAAGTAAAATAAATTATGTGTCTCATAAAATTCTAATTATGTATTCTCAGTGCTCCATATCTGCATTGATTAATTTGCAACTCACAATGTTTGATCTGAATAAAATGACCAGATAACACAAAAAAAAATAGGGGAAAGTTTGTTTCTTAATTAAAATGATCTTGAAATTACTGTTACTCAAAACTCTCATCAGTTTCTGCAATTTAGTGAAAGTCTCTTGTTGTGAAGATCACTTCCCTATGATCTTTAATGCTGTCTCTAATGTCACAATTTAAAAATATGTCCAAGTTTTCTGAAACTATGTCCAGGAGGAGACACTTAACTGTTATTCAAATACCAGTATCTAATTAGGATTGTCTTCTTGATTTCTTTTTAACTAAGGCAGCTGGCTAAAAATAAGGCTCCAGTGAAAAAGGAAAGGAAAAGGTAGGTAAGTAATGATGTACTGGAAATGATGTGCACAAAAAAGAGACTGGAAGATGACAAAATCTACCCTGTTTGTGTCACTCAGGAAGTTCAGAACTAGTTACTAAATGAGATCAATAGGAGGACATATGCTCAATAAATTCATATTAGTTGAGAGTTAAATTTGGGATGGAATTCTCTGGCTTGGCCTAAGCTCCGTCTACCTTCATAATCTCAACTCTCAGTTAATCTCTTAAAAAGAAAGGAAAATGTCCAGGGAGTTAAAAGCTACCCTGTCAGTCTTACCTCCTGCTGTTTGCTGACTGGGGATTTCTTTCCTGTGTTATTGTGTAGTGACTGCGTGCATTACTATTTTAATGAAAAGACAGTAAAACCATAGGAGATTACTAAGCAGCTAAAGAGAAATATGTACCGTGGAGCTAGTAAGTCAGCCTCGTCCTAGTGAGGACAAGGCACAGAGGAGGGAGGCCACATTTATGCTTAGGGTCCTGGTCATCAACCGCAGCTGCTTCCTCCCTGCCCGAGAAGGCAGGCGGTGTTTGCCGATGAGTATGTTCAGGCACATCGAGGGACAGACACTATGCCCATAGCACCAGGATGCTAACTGCGGAAGGCACAAGGCCTCGCTGCCCAGAATATGGCCCGTGGTTTTACCAAGGAGCTGATTAAAAATCTTAAAACACAGGTACCACTTCTCACCTCATCCGAGTGTAATAAAATTCCCGTGACATCCAAGCTTGGGAAGCAACAGCGTAAAAGCCATTCTCTACAATGATTTCCCACAAGAAGCGGGGGCTGGAGCAGAGGGAGAAATACAGAAGGAAATACACTGTGGGAATCTCCTACCCCTAGAGCCGTGTTTTGGAGATTCCGGAGGCACATGAACTCTGAGAAACATAGTTTGGGAAATTGTGAATTACAACATCAGACCTTGCGGGTGGGGAGGAGACTTGAATTCGCGACATGTTATAATTAAAGTGTGCTTCAGAAATCAAAGGCTGACATGATAAAAGTAATGTTTTCTGTGATTATTTTGGGTCAATCTTATTATTTTTAATTCTAAAACATAGATAAAATTTCAAATATCATGTTAGTCAGCCTGCAAAGGCCATTAGCCTCCAGCTCACCCCGCCTAAGGCAGTCCAGAAATGCTTAATCACTATTAAGTCAATTCCTATTTACCAAGTCCGTTAGATATTATTAGAGTTTTGTTTCTGTCATTTGTTCCAAATCTGTTTGATAAAATGTGTGTAATTCCAAATCACAGGTACCGTACTAATTTGGTGGGGTTGCCGTAACAAAATATGGCTTAAACAACAGAAAAATATTTTCTCATTCTTCCGGGCACTAGCAGTCCGAGGTCAAAGACGTCAGCAGGTTTTATGATTTAGATCTAAGACATCCCCCCGGCATTCTCTTGTGTTTGGAGGGTGACTGGATCATGAGAGCGCCACGGTTATCAGTGGATTCATGGTCGATGGGCCCGGGAGCTGAACGTGCTGTTAGGGGGTGGGGCCTGCTCAGGGTGGCTCACCAGGGGCACAGCCTGGAAGGCTGTAGTTTTATCCTCAGCTCCTCCCTTGTCTCCCTGCTTCCTGGACCGTGAGTTGAGCAGCTTTACTCTGCCGGGCCCTTCTGCCATGCAGCTTCTGTCTTGCAGCTGACTGTGTGCTGGATCCTCTGAAAACCGTGAGCCTAAATAAACCTCTCTCCCTCTCAATTGCAAGTGTCAGGTATTTTTGTCCCAGGGAGGGAAAAGTGACTCATACAGCAGCTGTGGTTTCTCCTGAGGTCTCTCTGGGTCTTGCAGGTGGCACCACCTCACTGTGTCTTCATGTGTTCCTTCCTCTTAGCTTGCACATCTGTAGAGTCTCCATTTGTGTCTAAATTTCTCATAAGGACATCAGTCAGCTTGTTTCAGGACCCACCCTAATGACCTCATTTTAACATTATGACTTCCTTAAGGATTCCATCTCCAAGTGCCGTTGCATGCTGAGGTCCTGGGGGCTAGGGCTTCAGCACATGAATTCTGAACACTCAGAGTTCAGCCCATAAAAAATACTGACTGGCAAAAGTATTTACTCTGATATTCCTGTTTTGAAGGGTTTATATTTTAATTTCTACCCATCTTTTGTGGTGGTCATTGCATACCCCCGAGATGAACTTTATGATGGTCTAGATCACCACTAATTTTTTTTTTTTTCTCCAGCAGAGACCCTTACACCTTAAAAAAATCCTCAACCTCTCCAAGTATGCTGCAGAGAGTGAACCCGACTGCATCAAGGTGTTCTTCACACTCGGACAGTGTAGTCAGTATAATCCAACAACAGATACTCCTCATGCTGCCCACTCCTTCTACCCCCGCAGCAGAGATCTGTGCAGGTTTTCTCTTTGCTGTAATTTATTCACCTAAGCCTGCACGTTTTCCTTCTAAGACTCACTATCAAGTCCTATCCCATGAAGCTGCTGTGATTTTCTTTTTTCCAGCATATATTTTCTTTCCTTTCCTCCTCTTTGTCAATATATTCTGCTTAGAGCCAGAAAGACCTCATTCAAAGGCATGCCCTCAGCAGCTGCAAAGTCACCTGAGATGGCATTTGCCGAAAGGGCTCAGAGACGGTGAGGGACGAGTCCCGTGCTAACCACTCCACCCGGGACACCGCCTCGCTAGCCTGAGCAGCTGCTCTTTTATCCTCAGAGTCGCCTGCCCCACCACTGCAGAGGGAACATGTGTTTATAAAATCCCCTTTTCTTTCTGATAATAAAGAATGTACTGAAAACTGTATATCAGTAAATACAATACAGTAGGGGTGGGAAATGCCATATAGCCAGTTGTTAACATACCTGACTCTACAATCCAAATGTCCACGCTTATAATTTCAACCAATATTAATTGAGCCTCTACTGTATGTCAGGTACTGTTTTGAGTTTGTGAGCTGTATCAGTGAATGTAACAGAGACTTCCACTTTTAGGGAGCTTAATTTTAATTCCAAATATAGAGTCCTCAGTTTGAATGACTTACAATAAATATTATAGATCTCACCTTCCTTCATAAGTTTCTATTAAGACTTCTGCGGTAATTTGGGAGCCCTCGTTTCTCCTCATCACCCTCACCAAACAACTTGAACTCGTGGAGTGGCTGCTGTTTAGTACACATCAGTATTTGTTATTTGGACATAACACACATATCCCTTAGTACTCCAGTGACTAAAGAAAGTTTACCTGGATAGAACTATATTCATGTACTTGTGGAAGTACATTTTACCTGATTACTGGACAGAGCAAGAGCCAGAATATTTGTGAATCATACATAAATTAGCACAGAAAGTAAAAATTTGAAGTTGGTATCGTGAGCCTTTTAAAAAGTTTATTGAGGAAAATACATCTTGCTATTTGATGATGTATCCTTTTTGCTGCCCAGACTGGATACCTGATTCATCTTGTGGAGGTCTCCATTTTTCAGGCAGAAAGGCAGGACCAGTCCTTAAAAAGATTTGACATTAAACAGACAAAGTTTAAGGTTGACACTGGTGAAAAATACTTAATTTTGTTGATAGTGCACTCAATATGGATAAATTGTGATATGACATCCTTAGAAGTTCATGTTTGCTTGAAAACAAGAAGAGCAGTCTCAATTTACAAAGAAAAAACAAAACAAAACAAAACCTCGTTTAACAAAGCCATATTTTATCTTTCAATATCCATTACTTCTGTTATGCAACTCCAGGATATTAGGATCTATGATGTCAAAGAAGGGATTAAGAGGGTAGAAATGTCTGACAAATATTACCTATTAGAGAATTAAGAATTTAGTAAGGAAATGAAGATTGAACTGAGTAGGTCAAATGTCTGTGTAATGTGATAAAACTAATAAGTTGAGCCCAAGGATCAGGTAAGATGCTAGTTGTCAAGCAGAAATTAAAGGCCTAATTCAGAAGAAGCAAAAGACAGGGAACTGCAGCAGTGAATGAGGGGCATGAGCTGCCCACGTGAGGTGTGCATGTTTATTAGGACAGAAAATGGAGACCAGAACCTGAAGGTTGTATACGGTATTTCAGGCAGAAGTGAGCCTTGTTAAGATAATATTCCAGTGAGACTGCCTACCTGGTTTTAGTGTCAGTGAGGCCTGAGAGAAAGTAGACAGCTATATTTAAGATCAGTGTCTTAAGAAAGTTCCACAATGTAGGTATGTATGTATCATCTATCTATTTTGAGAATACTTGATCATCACTCTGCAAAAACAATAATAGTTTATGTTTAAATGTATAATCCAAATACAAGTGAACTTTCTCTGTGTAGCTCTTTGATCAGTCTCTGTAGAATGACATACGCCCAGGAAAGTATGAGTCTGGTTATAAAAACCTTGATGAATCTCCAGTGCAGTTTTGACGGATGGTGTAGAAGGATAAAGGGGGCATTAATAAGCAAAAATTTGCCTTAAAGTTCCCTTTAGTTAACTCTCCCTGACCTCAAATATTATTCGTTATGCTACAACTCCAGTTTCCTCTGATGTGCCATAGAAATCAATAGTAGACATGGATTCTCACTGCCTGCTTGATCTTTGTTCCCGCACTGACTAGTTGGGCTGTCCTTAACTTATTTAAACTTTCTTTAAATCAGTGAGCTCATCTTTAGAGCAATAATAATAATGATGATAGGATGTCTTTAACTATAAGATAACTTATTGGAACAAAACTAGAACAGGATCTAGATGTTGCAGATTCTAATGAACTGTGTTTGCTATTTTTACTATTAAATTTAGGACCAACCCCCCACAACCCTCTTTCCTTATTTCTTCTCTTTTTCCTTCTGAACTTCAGTATCTTTATCTTCATCTGGGCCTTACTCATGGCCTCTTCCTTTATACACTTTTGCTTATCCCTCCATCTCCATATGAAAGAAGTTTGCCTCCCTAGAAGGTAGGAAAGGGGGAAAGGTTGAAAGGTCTATACTTAATGTGCTGTTTTTTCCTGGTCACATATCCAGCAAACCCTTGGGTACATATGACCTGTCTACATTTCCTTTATTGGAGATTTTAGACCTAGATAATTTGAGTATATCACCTAAAGTCACAAATTCAGTAAATGATAGAGTCATATTTTGAACTCTGGTCAACTTGAATCAAAAGCCACTTCTTTCAAGTGTCTTACATGGTAGGGAAATCGATGACCTCTACTCTAGCATCTAAGCTACATTCTACCTGACAGCTACAATGTTGGTTAGGTTACTGTTCTGTACATAGTATTTGGCTGCATGGGAAACTTCATCTCTCCTTGATAGGAAAACTGTTTTAGGGTGGAGTTAGTACTGAAAACTCACTTTCATTGTAAAGAGACATATGAACATAACATACCTGGATTTAAGTACCAGCACTATCTCTTTCTGCTCTTCTGACTTTTGGCAAGCATTTTCCCCCGTTTGTGCTTCAAGTTCCTAGCCGTTAATATGGGGATGGTAATAATAATACTAATAATGACTTTGTGAGGAATACTTGGGGAATACCATGTACATTCTTAGAACCATTCTGGCATATAGCAGCTGCTCTGTAGGGTTCTTCGTCACCATCGCCCTCATCATTGTTGTTATTACGTTTTATTATGTTCTTGTTGTTGGTCTAGAAGCTGTAGCTCAGTGTTACATTTTTCTTAATTATATTCCCAGCCAGAGAAGGAGCCAGGGTCAGCTAAGAATAAATTCTGTCACTAATTGAGGACAATACCACACCAGTCCTGCAAAGAGGCTTCAGGGAGGGAAGAGTGCTGTCCCTCTTCTACAGCCTTCTGTCTGAAGAACTCAGCAGAATGACAGCAAGGGGACTGAGGAGCTGCAGAAATGTGTATTTTCTTGTTATAGGGTCACACAGATCATAACAATCCTGTGTTTCTTTCCCTGTAAAGCCAATAAAAAAGCAGGTCTTCCTGTGGGCCATTGTACTTCTTCACCCCTGATCCCACAATCCCAAGCCTCAGCCTTTCTGCTCATTTCTTTTAGGCCTCCTTTTGGGACAGTAAGATGTGGTCAGTTAGTATTAATGGGTCCGTCTCTCACAGCTCCCCATTAATTGATATGTACTTCCTCAGGGTAGACCACAGGGCAGAAGCAATAGATTTTAGTGGCTTGTTTGTTTTATTGCCTGGCAATCTAGACCACGGAGAGAGCCCCTGCCAGGACTGTAGTATAAATGCTCATTACTCCAAACCAGCTGAGAGCCACTTAGCAAGTTCTCCTTTCTTGCACCCTCTCAACATACACCCTGGCTTTCTCGCTCAGGGGAACCCCAGATCCATCTTGCTTTTGCTTCTTAACACCTGCCCCAGTCTCTTTCCAATCAGCTCCAGTGCCTTGCCATGGTGATCGGCATGTGATGGCATCTGAGGCTATGGATCCACTGTCTTTTTTCTCTTTTCTCTATTCTCTGTTTCTTTTTGATTAAATAGGAAGGACCACTTTCCATTTATCACTTTCCCCTGCTCTGGAAGGCAAGACAAGAAATTAATGAGCTCAAGTCTTTAAATCTCTCCCCCTTCCAAACAAAACACAACGGTGAGTGGCTTCAAAGAAAGATTTAAACAAGGGATCTCCATCTTTGCCATCGTTCTTGTATTATTCTCTCCTATGAATTAGTGTCTAGATTTCTCAGAACAGAGAAGAAAGTGACCTTACCTCTAGTGGGAATCAAGAATTCCCGCCTTTGTGTCTGCCCAGCACCTCCTAGCACCCCTCATGGGCTGGGAGTGGGGGAGACTGCAGAGAGGAACTGAAGCTCAGGCACTTTTGTCACACCTTTTGGATCTTCCTTTGGGATCTGTAATGGGTGGAAAGATGAATTTGTAGCCCTGAAGCATAAATGACCAAGTAGAATAAAAATAGCTTTCCTGTAGAACCAAAGTTCACTTGACTGTGTTTTGGGCCTTCGTGAACACTACTGCGATTATTTAGTGTGGCTCATAGAAACACTGGCTGCTTTTCTAAGATGGCAAGACAGTAATGGAGGCTGAACAAGCCTGCCTACTAGAGTGGGGCAGGCTGGCTTTCGAATGGAAAGCAAGGTGCAATTTCAACTCATAGTATGATTAATTCAAACTGACAAACCAAGGAAATTAATTTTTCAGCTTGCATTCATTTCTTTTCTCTGTCAATCAACACATATTTATTGAGCACCATCTATGAGCTTAACATAAAAGTAGAAACAATAAGAACAAGGTACCACCTCTGCTTTTATCATTAACCATTTACTTGAAAAGACAAAGCTAATGTTCATGGTCTAACAGAAAGCACACTTGGAACCAGGAGACCTGTGGTCTGCTACAGTTAAGGAGTGTAGTGTGGGGCTAAGTGAGGGTACTCTGGAACTGGGTTTCCAGGACTACAAAATTAGACACAGTCATTCATTAGCTGTGAATCTTGGGGAAATCCTTTACTCCGCATCAATTTTCTAATTTGTAAATATGAGGTTAGTAATAGTGCCAAACTCAAAGGGTTGTTAAGAACTTAAAGTGAAGACTTGGCTAGCACTATATTCAGGACACATTATGTGTGAGATATTATTAGTTTGATATTTAAGGAAAGCCTTTGAAAGTCTCTGGGGAAGAAAAGAGACCTGACATGTGTTATGTGCTTCCTGAGTCCCAGGCGCCAAATGGGGCACATCACATGGGTGTTTTTATATATCCTCACAAACGCCTGGTAAAGTGGGTTAGGGAGACATTAAAAGGTTAAAAGAGCTTTGTGTGGTTTCCTGTCTGATTAAGGACAAAGCTGGTTTTCAAACTCTGATCTGTCTTGATCCTTCGCACTTTCTACACTCACATAGCTTCTCTGCACCTCAGTTTCCCTTGTTATAAAACATTCGCAGTGATCAGAGGGCCTCTGAGTTCAACTCTAAATTTTGTGACTCCATGTTATGTAATCTTGTAACAAAAATCAGATTTTATGTTAAGAGAAATAAGGGTGGGATCATTCACAGACATGTTTAGAAGTATTCATTAGTTCATGAAGAACCAGTAGAATTTGGTTATATGAAGTAGAGAAGAAAGGACATTTATTATTTATACATACTAGAATAGAGGTGGGAAAGGTAGATAGTGAATAAAATGAAAATAATGGTTGTTACTAAGTACAGGCTGTACTGATGAAAGGTAGAAGACAGAGCTGTTTTCCTTTCTAATGCCTTAAGCTCAGCCTCAGCTTTGTTGACATTTGAGGCCAGATCTGTCTTTGTTATGGAGACCGTGCTATAAACTATGGCATGTTAATATGGCTGAACTTCCGATGGGATAGTATTTGGAGATGAACTCTTCAGGTGATAATAAAGTTTAGATGAAGTTATAGGGATGGGGCCTTTATGATGGGATTAATTTCATGGTAAGAAAAGACACCAGGGAACTGATGAGTGGAGAAGCTAGGAAGAACACCCTCATCAGAACCCAACTGTGCCAATGTCTGATCTCAGATTGCCAGCCTCCACAACTGTGAGAAAATAAATTTGTGTTGCTTAAACCATCTAGAATGCAATATTTTGTTATGACTTCCCCAGCAGACTAAGACAGCTATATTGTAGAGTCCCTGGCCTTTACTCAGCAGATACCAACAGCATCCCCAGGCGTGACAACCAAAAATATAATCCAGATAGTGCCCATTTCCTCCTAAAGGTCAAACCACCTCTTCCTGGAAAACCCTGCCTTAACTTTGTCTACTTGTCATTTAGTCATAATCTAAGGGTAGGGAAAATTCACTTCATCATCTCCAAGTTTAATTTTGCTGCCTTGGAGACAATACATATACATATTCATCAGGGGGATAGTGTATATTTTTCTATTAAGTGATCCTCAGACTTTTTATGAGAATCCCTTAGAGGGGAAAAGGTAAAGATCCTTACTTTGGCATCCACCAGAAATTCAGTTCGGTGGATATCAGGGATATTGCTTAGAAGTCTAAGATCAGATTGTAACCAATTCCCACCCTAAGCGATTCTCACGCAGCCCGATGACCCTGCTTTGAAGACACTGACACGGCTGATACAGTCAGAGTCAATGCTGACCTTCTCGACATAATGGGAAACACAGCATTGGGAACCAGAAATTACAGATTTAAACCTTTATTGCTTTACTTACTTGGAATCATACAGGGAGCAGGTTCACTGTGCTGTCAGATGACCTAGTTTCAGTTTGACATCGTCACCTACAGAATGTGTTGCATGGGGTAAAACACTGTAAAACCACTTTCTCCCCTGTAAAATGGGAATATTGACAGCACCTGGCTCATAACTGGCATTATGTGTGACCGGACACATGGCGAGACTCTTGCCATTGTTTCTGCACCAAAACATTCCCATCAATGAGTGTTTAAGGGTAATGGCAAAGGTTAATTAAAAATAGTTTAGGCGGTTGCCATAGCAGTACTGTAAGGATGTCCCTGGCCTTTTTAGAAAGCTTGGTACAATTAGGACAGTTTTTTTTTTTTTAATCTGACTTTATTGTTCTTTTAAGTCACCTGGGAAATTTGCAAAATGCATGTTCCCAACCCCCGCCCCCAAGACAGTCTAATTCATTATGTCTCAAGGGAGGTATAGCAATCCCCCCTTTAGTAAAACTCTCCAGGAGAGTGTGATACGTGGAAATAGTCTTGGAGAAAAAAGCTTCTGCTGTGTTCAAACCCGGCCCGCTCCTTACACTGATCTACAAAGAATGTGATAAATGGAATCCTAGGACATGATCTTTTCTATTCTTTGAAGATTGTAGTCACAATTATGAAACATTTATGAAGTCTTTGCTCTTATATTTGATATTTGTCAAGTATTCTCTTTAGCATCCAGTTTTCTTTGATTTATTTAGAATTTTCCCAAATTGTGTTCAAAAAAAAAAAAAAAAAAACAAACTATGCAAGGCTTTGTTAAAAGGGATGAAGAAGATACATTGGAAGGGACACCACCTAGTTATAAAACCCCTTTCAACAAAACATTTCAACAAGTTGGGTAGTGTACTTCAGAAGAGCACTTTTTAGAAGTCCTAAAAGTAGCATAGAATCCCAATAAGAAAGAATCCTGTCAAAGAGAATATTAAAGACCTATCAGCATACATTTTTGTTTCTTCTTTTCCCTATTCTTTGGTGAAAGTAAAAATTTTTCAGTAGAAAAAGAATTCCTCTTTGGGATCTCTTGGAAAGGAAACAGGATTTTGCTTGTTAAAAAAAAAAAGGTGAATGTATTTTGATTGCACGGACTTCCTTAGCATGTATGCAGAGCTCTCCAGCTTTCCCTCATAAATCTGATGAGCATCATGATGTCACAAATGTTCTCTATCAAAATCAAAGACATTGAGAAAATCGCTACAAGTGTTCTTCCAGTTAAATAGTGTATCTTAATTCTGTGCATGGTATCACTTTCTATCATTAACCTTGTTGAGTATTTTAGGAGGGAATGTTTAATCAGTTTTTTTTTTTCTTCAACAACTAAGAGCCCCTTTAGTATAGCTTATTTTCTTTGGTTCGCTTTCTCAAATGAACTGAATTCTTTCAGTCCATTACTTCTTATACATGTAATGAGTATTCATTTAGCCCACAAAATCATAAATATCACTTGTTATATTTTTCTAAGGCAAGTAATTATAGTGGGCCCCTTCTCAAGAGTTCTGGGATCTTAGAAATTCTTGAAGCAAGTTTCTTAGTGTGGAGTTATTGCTGCTTTTTGTTGTACTTCTGGCTTGGGTGGGAGCTTCTGCTCCATTCATACAATATCATGCACAGGGATTACCCAATTTTGTGAATACACAGACACCGAGACAGACATTTCCTGTGTATGAGGAGGACGTTTGTTTCTTCCAACAGAAGGAAAGCACCTAGTGGGATCTTTCCTCCTTTCCTCCCTCTGATCTTCGGAAATAGAACTGCTCTTCTCCATCCAGGCCTTCCCATCCTTCTCCTGCCTTTTAAGGGTAACTGCAGTTGAGTGAGTCCCTCGATGCATCTAAACTTCCAAACAAATGCATGGGTGGGAGTTTTCTTTTGCTTAGCCTGTGAACTCCTGTGAATGGTGGTGCTGGAGGGAAGCCAAGCGTGGATGGAGAGGGGCTGTGACTCAGAAGCAGTGGAGAAGCATGCCCATTTGTATAAGAAGAGAGAGATAGGACAATATTATCTTTGGTACTGCTGCTGCTGCTACTGCTGTCGTTGTTTTGTGATACTGGGGATTGAACCCAGGGCCTTCACTCTGAATTATGTCCCCAGCACCCCCCACCCTTTTTATTAACAGACAGAGACTGGCTAAATCACTTAGTTGCCCAGGCTGGACACAAACGACACAAACTCATAATCCTCCTGCTTCAGCCTCCCTGAATCCTATGATTACCCATGTGTGCCCCCACACCAGGCTCTTTTTATTACTATATTTTTGAAAGAATTACAGACAGACACAAACATGTCAATAGAATATTCGGCTGAATATTCATGATAAAGTCTTAGATAACTAAGTGCAGCTAAACAGAACTTTAATGACTGCAATTAATTATCGAATGAGTCAAATTACAGGAAAACAAACTGGTATCAGATCCTTAGTTTAATAACAACTTCCCAGGAGGTCACAGGGCTTTTCTTTGATTGGGTCCAATCATGAGTACCTTCTCCATCTTTGCCCTCAGATCCTTTGTGAAGATACCTGGTTGCATGAGGAAGCTTCACTTACTAAGGAAAGCCCCCTTGTCATTTACCAGACTGGATTTACTAGGCACAGGAGAGTTAGGACAGTATTAAGTAATAAGGTAAATTCACCATATTCTGTGTTTGACTCTCAGCTGTAACCTGAAAGCCTTCAAATAGTCCAGAGAATGAAGCTGCTGTCATTTCTGAGGTGCATTCAGCAAAACTGAAAAGCCATTAGGATTTACTTTTAATGCCTTTATTTCACCTCGCCTGCGTTTCTGAATCCTAACTACATATTAGCATTACTGGGGGAACACCAAAGACTCCAAGGCTGAGGCCCGCCCCTGCATATTTAATTTATCTGGCCTAGGAGGGGACCTGAGTGTGAAGAGTTTGAAATTCCCCAGGTAATGCTCGTGTGCAGCCAGGCCTGTGAACCCCAGCTGAACTGTTTGCATAAGCCTCCTTTCTAGCCGGCTTTTATTTTTTTATTTTGTTTCATTTTTTAACCTTAGCTATCTTAGGACTGGTTTTTACAGGGCCATGTTCTTCACATGCAAGAAACTGATAAAATGTGTAAAATACACATTATACAGTGTTTAGCAGGGTTTCCAGAAGACCCAGGGCCCAAATGATCAGACTGAAATGGTAGAGTACAAGGACAGCCATGCTGCTGTTATTTCACTTCCTTCTTTTCTCCCTCCTTTCTCTTAATCTTTTTATTCACTAATTTTAAAGGCAATTCCTAAAGCATTCAAACTCACATTCCTGCCGTGTGTTTGATTCTCCACCCATACAGTGATGCTTGGCTCCATGACTTTCTAAAGCAGGGTCCTTCTTATCCCACATATTGACGGTTTGGCTTTGCACATCTAGTCTGGAATGTTTGATTAGCTACCTACAGTGACTGTATTCAAATCATAGAAGCCTGCCTAAGGACTTGGAAGGCTTAAAAGCAAAAATAAAACTCTCTTTGTTTTGTTTTGTTATTGTAACAGTAATGCCTGTTCATTTTATAAAAAACATTTTAAAATGAAAATACATTAGAAACATCGAACTGAAAAGCACTTGTAATCCTTCCAAGTGACTGTGCACTTTGAACTCTCTCTGCCTTTCCTCTGTCTCTGTTCTCTATTTCCAAATAACTTCGTATCCATAAAATGCTTTTTAATGGGTCTTTTTTTGGTACATTTTAAATTAGACTGCATGCTCTGTAAAGCTACTAACTTTGTACCTTTGAATTCAAAACTCCTAAAATATTAGACATTAGAATGACTGTGGAATTTATTTAATAAGATATAGGTATACTGAGTCTCAGAGAGATTAACACAGAGCTAGTCAGCGACAGACCTACATATAAAATCCACGCTCACTCTTTTGTAGCAGCCCTGGGCCTTTCTATTCTGTACTGTGTGCTTGACATGCAGGCAAGTACAAGGGTGTCAGTTTTCTCCAGATTCAAAAGTGGTACATGATAGTATTTCCAGTTGTGTCTATACAAGCTAAAAGAGATGAAAATGAATTATATTCTTGGTATAATGTAAGAAATAAAGTGTTGTGGTTGAAGTTCTTGGATATTTTGGAAGAAACATGGATTATTTGGTGTATGAATCAGGTTATGTATTCCATCTTCTCCTAATGCAAAGCTATGGTGTTGGAAATGTACAAAGAAATTAGTCACAGAAACAACAGTATTTAACCCAATGTGTCATCAAACTTGATGTGCAGAATATTACTTCTTAGTACCACAATCAATATTCCACAGAAAAATCTGGATTAAAGCAAATTAAACGAGCAGTTTTCATAATTATACACATCTCTAAGTTTTTAAATAATCTCATGGGCATCGCAAATCTTTATGTGAGATGTAGTGTGCAAATTTCCTACCTTCTGGTTGTATCAAGAACAGACTTTTTTTCTGTGAACAGTGCCGTCTATTAACATCGTGAAAAGCTAGTATCGTGGTCCACAATTTCAAACATGACAGTTTAACCTCGTTAGACTTTTGCCTAGAGGACAGCAAGAAAACCTCTCCTAGAGAGCTAAAAAGTGCTAGAACTACAGGTGAGCCCATTCCAATTTATCCCAAGATTTCTCATTTCTTCTCAAAGGATTTTTATGGTAATTTTCCTTGTCTAGAATTATCTTAGCTATCCAATTCCAACATTTTTCCCCCCATCTTGTTAGTTAGTGCCTTTCTCAAAGCCCTAATTTTAAAAAAGCAGAGTGCCATACCTATTTTTTGCAAATCTAATGGAAGGAACATGGTTCAGATGCTTCCTGTGTTCCCAAGTTTCCAGGCTAAACAGTCTTACAGGATTTCAGAGGTGTTGGACATAATCAAAGCCCTCTTCTAAGGACACTGGTTGGTGGCAGATCTGTATTAGTCTATGGTTTATGGTGATTAAAATTTGATGTAGTACAGGCAAATCAATAGAATTACAGGGCTAGGTGGTAATTTGCGGCAATGGAACTTGAGAGGCGCATTTCTATTTCTGTTTTATAGTCTTTTTGTCTATTTGCCTTACCCAGGTCTTCATTAATAGGCTCCTGACCATTAAAGTGTCAATGTTAAAAAATAAGTATTTTTCCCTTACCATTTCTGAAGAAATATATGCAGCACACTTACCTTTCTCTGAAAGTATTTGGAGCACTGTCCTTTGTGTGGGCTTCTCACACTGCTGTACAATTCTGTGCTGCTGTGAACAGGTACATGAGAGACCAACCTCAGGACACTGACCTTTGGTCCTCACACCTACACCCCACAGCGGTTGTTCCCATGTTTCCCTTTGAGTAAACCAGCATCATATCAAGAGATGGAGTCCTGAGACTCACTGCTCTAGGACTTCACATTTCATACATGGCCTAACTCTTTAATTTAGAACTCCTGGTTTCTTAGGTTAGGTAATAACTCTAATGTGGTCTGAGTAAAATATTTGATATAATTTTAAGGGATGGGGAAAATATTGAGGATATTATATATGAAGTAGAGAAAACTGGACCAAGTCACAAAATCTTACAATCAAATTCAAGATTCGTATATTCCTTCATGCCCATGTTTAGTCATGCTCATGTGAGGGTCTTTTTTCCCATAAAGAAATAATCAGTAGCATCAGTAGAATCCATTTCTCAGTGCAAATTTTATTTTATTTTATTTTTTTATTATTTATTTATTTATTTATTTTTTTGGTGCTGGGAATTGAACTCAGGGCCTTGTGCTTGCAAGGCAAGCACTCGAACCACTGAACTAAATCCCCAGCCCCACAAATTTTATTTTTAAATGGAAAAAAATATTTTCATGTATATTTAAATCAAAATACACTGGATTAGGTTAAAGATAACCTGAAAGAGAATGGCAAAAAATGGAATTGGCTCATAGACAAAATTCCAACATCCACATATGGGTAATTATTTGTCAAAGCATATTAAATATATGGCTCACCTTAACCATACTTTAACTGTGTTTGGTACTTGTGTTCCTAGTGCAAAACTTAGCACATAATGAGCATATCAGATATTATAAATTTTTTTTTTTTTGGTGGTAGGAATTGAACTCAGGGCCTTCTGTTTGTGAGGCAAGCACTCTAACCACTGAGCTAAATCCCCAGTCAGATATTATAGATGTTAATGTTTTCATTTGATGAATGAGTCAACTGGACCTCAGTAATATTCCCTGCTCACGGTCCTGCACCTAGTATATAATACATTCAGATTCACAGCTAGGTTTGCTAACTCCTGTTTATAACTGTTGTGAATATGGCGAACCTCAGTCCATCCATTCCTTTATTCAACCAACAAATATTCCTTGTATCTCATATTTTCCAGGCATTGTGCGAGGTGCTGGAAACTTTGACAAGTAAAACAGATATGATCCTGTAAGTGCTTCTGATGTCCTTACAGACATATGGTCATATCCCAGTTGACTCTATGCCCAGTGGCTTTAAACCTAGTGGCTCATAACATTTCCGTCTGTTTCCCAAATCTTTCAGGTCTCACGGGCTTGATTGTCAAAATGGGTGAGGTCATCTGGGCAGCTCTCATTCTCCTAACATCTCAGGCAAAATTGACCCAGGGAGTGAGGGGCATGCCTGCCGCATTTCGGATCCTGGCTAGCATCCTCACAAACACTTGGAGTGCTCAGAGGAGGAGTGGCACTGTGGACGCTGGGTGATCCTTGCAAGGGGGTTGGGGGAAAAGCAACATCGATGAAAATTTCTAGCAAACCAGTGAGTGTTCAAACCATCAATTATGACCAAAGCGAATTTGAGTTGGCATTGAAGGAATTTGAATTTAACAGCGGATGCTAGAGTCACTGAACCTTGCACCTCACATCCTTCAGGCAAGATCAGAATCTTTCTTTTAGAGCTGGGAGATTTATTCTTGAGATAGAGCAAGGCCATCCAGTTTCTGGAAAGCTGTCAGATGGAATGAAGCAAGAACACTAGAGTTATAGTCAGAGAGAAAAGATTGAAAGAGTAGGGTAGGTTCTAAAATAGGTGGAGCTAGAGCCTGGGACTTGTGTGAAAGCCATCTAGACAACCTGGCCATAAGCAATGGGCATTTGTTAAGGGGGTGCTGCCTATTTTTGCCATGGACATCTTGGGAGCTAAATTCACAGCACATTGCAAGTGGGGGAGCATCCATTGGATTTTCCTTTCTAATTCTGGTGAAATCGAATCTCTTACCAGACCCCTTGTCTAACTTTTCTTGCCACAGGTTCTGGGCATGATTGAGTAAGCTGAGCACAAGTCATTACTGGTTGTGATAGTTTATGGCCAGGGCTAGAAGAGACTGACATTGACCACCAACCCTTACCATGAGGCCTCAGGGGACCTATGGAAAAGTAATGTGTCAAGAGTGTCAGCCTGAGGGCAGCACGTCTTTTGTGGTGTTAGTATAGGTCTGCACTATGACAGTAATGCATTCAAGACAGATATTCTCTGCTGGCTTTTGCTATGGCTGCATAATTAATGAGTTTCTCATGTGTATGCTGTGCTCAGTTAATTCTTTGGGTACTTTAACATGTTCCCACCAGCTTGAACCCCTGGTGGTATGTGCACGACTGTCCCATTGGGTGGCTCATACCCCACAGTGGGACTGTTCCATGCCTCCTGATAAGACAGTGGTGCACACACCACCTGCGGTTCAGAGCCACCCAGCAGTGAGACATAGGAATTGTGGCTCAGTCACGAACGTGTTAAATCAAATCAAATAAAGCAGAAAAGCAAGACAGAAAAGAGAAACCATCACAGAACTAGCAACTTGCTTAAATAGGAAACATCACAAAATATATCTCTGTTGGGTGGAATCATGAGGTCTCACAAAACAAAAGTTTCATAGGAAAATGTGAGGACAGAGAAGGCCATACCACATAATGCGGTTTCAGTCAGAATGATTTGATCCTTCACCTGAATGTAAATCAAAAGATGTGTTTCCATTCTCCACCCTCATATTTTCCTTGATGGTGATTTCAACTGAATGTCAAACTTTTGTGAGATGAATAAATACCCATTCTGTGGGTATGGTTACCAGCTCTCCCAACTCCTGAAGGAACTCTCCTTGACTGGAATAATAAAAAATTATCTCAATCATTTATAAATTAGCTGCACAATTGTCAAAGCTCCAGCTTACATTAGCATGCTGCTAGAGAAAATGAAAGGGCAAAGAGGGAGAGAGCTAGACATATCGAGCCCCATTCCAATTAGCAAGAGAAGCTGTTTGAGAACAAAGGCAAAGCCACATAGTTTACTATTATCTAGTCTAATTGTTCTTTATCTTAAAATATTACAATTGATTGGATTGAGTGTCTTTATCCATGCCTGAGAAGATCAAATAGTAGAGAGGGGGGCTATGGGCCGTGTTAGAGGAAGATGGATTTTGTCTGGCTGGATAGAGCTTTCCTTTAAAGGGAGAACAGGCTGTCCTCAGAGGTGCCAAGAAGCAGCGCGTTGTATGGCTCACCTCAGTGTGCTGGGCTCTCATTGCCAGGGCTGGATTTAGCTTCTCGCAATCCACTCTGCACCTTCTGCCTTCTGCGTGTGTAGAATGGGGATCACAGCATACCTTATGGTATTGTTTTGCAGATTCAAAGAGACAAGATATGCCTGACATTTGGTAATAATCAGCTATTTAATATTATTATTCATGAATCCTTGGTCACTGGACATATCTATACATTAGAGGTTTTTTAGCCCTTGATTCAACTGAGAGATTATATTCATAGCATCTGCCAGAGAGGTGAGGAAATGGATGAGCAGAACTCAGTGATGCTGAGGGAGGCCAGCACCCTGGGCACTGGAGTCTGCTTATTAGTTCTGCAGGGCAGCATGCAGTGCACTTGGTCTCCCGGGTCTCCATCTGCAGCCTTTCAGACAATGCTCTGTGCTGACATATGGTGCAGGGCCAGCCCTGAGCATTTGATCATTGTCAGCTTCCTGGCAGAGTCTCTGCCTGGGCTCAGATTGGCAGGCGAGTGGTCAGGACTTCCCGTCTCATGATGGGCTCACCCTGGAAAGACCCAGAACCAAAGGTCAGAATGGAAACAAGGATCCTGTGAAATCAGACCACAGGGTCAGAGCTCAGCTCCTTCTTTTCACAGATGAGGAACCAGAGGCTCAGAAAAGGAAGGTGATAGGTGCAGGCCACATCCCTTGTGAGTAGCAAAACCTGGTCCAAAAGACAAGACCCCCTTCTCCCAGATTAGTGACTGCCATTTCAGCTCACTGGCTATCAGGCCTGGAGAATGAATGACATGCTGGTGAGGTGCGGTGGTGAGATGGCAGAGGTTTGTGAAGCAGCCTTCTTGTACCTGTAAACGAAATTAGGGAAGTTTGATGGTGTAGTCAATACTTCTGTGTCAAAAAGGTGAGCTCCTCCCATAAATCCGGAGTGAGACCATGAGACAGAGGCAATAAGGAAGACATAAAGAGAAACTATTACCCCGTTAGTAATTGCAAGATTGCATGGGCTTGTATAAAGGTCCTCTCGATCGGGATGCCTGGGAAGGACATTGTACAACAATATGTGGGGAAAGGGAAACAAATTAAAAAAAATTTTGTGTGGGAGGGAGAGATTACAGGAGAGGTATTTGAGGGCAATACCAGAGTCTTGGGCGAATGTGTCTTTTGTGTTCCATGCCTTCAGATCACCTGACCTTTTGTGTCTTTTAGTTCCTCTTCCATATCAACCTGGGCAGAAGTGTACTCTTGCAACTCCTTTCTTCATTTAAATGCAGAAAACATTATAGTAGATTAAGTTACCCTAAAGTGGCATTAAAGTGATATGTGCTGTCCACATGATCTTTGACTTTTAAAAGGAGACTGAAAGAGAAGGCCAGCACTTAGCATTGTGCACGGAATCTCTAATAGTAGAACATCAAATGAGATGAGGAGGAATTGTGTGGCTAGCTATGTGCCCAGTTTTATTCAAAGTGCAGTGTTATGTTTAATAGTCAAAGAAAACTTGAGATTACCTGAGGCACAGGGTGATTATATGACAGAGGAATGTCACGCATAGCTAGCACGAGAATTTTGGAACTGAATTCAGCCACTCTGGCTCAAGAGGTTCTTACTGCTGCTTTTACTATGCAATATTTCTGATTATCTATCTATCTATCTATCTATCTATCTATCTATCTATCTATCTATCCTTATGTATCCATCTATCTATGTGTCAATGTGTCTATGTGTCTATTTATGCATGTATGTATGTCTGTATCTGTCTATCTATGTATGTATCTATCTATTTAATAGAATAATTTCCTCTGAGCCCAGGAAGATTTTGAGTTGAAGTGATAGTTCCTAATGTCTGAAGTCACATGTAGAACTAACTGCTTGAATTTCTGGTTCTTGTCACTATCCTAGAGCCAGATACCTGAGCCATCTAGAAGAGCATCTAGACTGTATACTGATGCTCCTATATGTAAAAACTTGCTTGTTTTTTTCCTGGAAGTCTATCCTTTCAGTGTGACTTCTTTAGTATCCCTTGCACTTTGGGTAGTCCAGGATTACTGTGGACCTGTGCACTCTGCAGCAACCCCAGTGCCATCCTAGAAATTGCCAGCAATGCTCCAACCTGTGTAGCCTCAATACGTGTTGGCTGAGGTGGGGTTGCTGCTAGGAGCAGGCTGGGACAAGCATGGTTTATCAAACTTGATTAAGTCACCACCATAAGCTTGTGTTTTGGTTTTTCAGTGTTTTACAAGAATTAAATGCAGTAAGTGTTTAAAGCTCAGGGTTTAGAGTAGGTTAGATTCACCTTTAAAAACCTGGCCAGTGAATTCTAGCCTACAGCTCAGTTTGAGCCTCAGTTTCCTCTAGCTATAAAATGGGAAAGTAATAGATGTCCTAACACGTGCAAAGCATCTTTAACACAATGCTGGCATATACTAAGTATGTGCACAGTACTCTGTATTCATTATATTATTACATATGCAGGGAAAAGTGCAAACTCTTTACTAGGTTTTGTAAGACCCACCAAATTTCCTCCAGATTCCCTCCGACTCATCTGTCTCTACGTATCCTCCAAGGCCCAACCCACTGTAGCAATGGAGTCAACACTGGGTCGATGAATGGAAGCACAATTCTCTTCCTTCTCCTTGCTCTTGAGAATAAGCCTTCATATAATGATGATGTAAATTTGGTTTTATTTTTTCTGAGAGTTTGACACTGACTATTCCTCCTTGCCTCTCTCAGTCTTATTGCTGTCTAAGATTTTGCTGCATGTCTTTTGTTACAAGTTAGGCACCCACTGGACTTTTTTGTCTTGCACTGAGGAGATCTAAAGAGGGGATCAACTTTTGCAAACATGAAAAATGACTTCCTTGAAATTTGAGTTCACTGAAGACATCATCCTCTAGGATTTTTCTGCACCCTTGATACTTCCCTCTAGCGTTGAATTTGGGCTGCAGATGAGGAGGGAAAGAAGGAATCTGTTTCTCAGTCCTCGTGTAAGTGCCCATAGACTTACAGCACGTACAGAAATAAGTGACACATTTTGTCTAAATTGATTCTGAATCTTTGAAGAAATAAATCAGCCTTCAGTCCCCCTCCCCCTCAGAAATATGTAGAGTAATTCTGTTTAGGCCAGGTGATAAATTACCTCTAGTAATACAGAGGGATTACCAGGAAAATTTGGCTGTTGCAATTATTCATATGGGGTCTATACAGTGCAGTGTCTACTGGTCAGATGTGGATGATGCCTAAATTGAAGGAGTTAGATAAAGTTTAAAAAGAGATGGCTTGTGCTTCAATGTGTCAATGTGTCCAGTAATACATAGATTCTGTATCCTTTAGACCAGTAAGAAATTTATGTTAAAAAACAATTTTTAATTCCCTAAAATATCTAGATTATTGACATAACTTCAAAATACGTATTTATGTTTGTGTTTGGTTGGGTGGAATTTCCTAGATAGTAAGCTCAATTTTCTGATTCATTTTGTAAAAGTCTTTCTCTTCAACCTTGAAAAATCCCTTCCTCTGTTATTTGTGAAAAATCATTTCTGTAGCAGACTTCTTTCTGAAAATCATTGACCCTTCTCCTTTTTGGAGAGGACCTTGAAGTTCATCTCATTCAACTGCACACCATAAACCCTAATCTTCCCTCTAGCAACTTAGATAACAACTAGTTCAGTGATTGTCTAGCCTGCGTTTACATTAGAATCTTCTGGAAACTTAAAAAAATTATGAATTCTCATCCTCCCTCCTGCCAACACTTTTCACGCAGTTAGTCTTGATGCCATTTGGCAATGGTAAAAGGCTCCCTAGGTCCTTTGAGCATGGTTCCAGGCAAGAACTGCTACATAAACAGATCTGCTGTGCTAAGTGCTCATGGGAAAGGACTAGCTGACCAGAGGGACCACAGACCACTTCAATACTTAATTTAAAACACATACCTGGGTTATTCAAATCTGAGTTGTTAAAGGAGCTATGTATATTTTTGAATTCAGTGGAAAGGAGCAGTTGGTTTTTCTTGCTTCTCTTAAGGGGATCTCACAGAGGACCTGGGGCCAGACAGGAACTGGGAAAGAAATACCTTGCCAGACACTGTGGCACTAAGAGATCTGTTAAACATTGTTTTCTTCCCTTGCCTGCTTGATCCTTCAGTTTCTGAATGAAACCTCAGTCTGTCATGTGATACCTACATAAGTCGGCCTCCTTTTTTGAACTTCTCACAATCACCTCCTTCTCCCACTGACTTCCCCTTACCACTTTGTTTTGATTCCTACAAGGGAGAACAACCTTGCTGTGCAAGTGTGCACAAGTCTTTTTGATCTGGGCAGAACTTGGTGGGCCAGCATATGAGAGCTCATGGGGTCACAGTGCCTTGGAAGATTGCACACATATACAGATTTCCTTTACCTAGAGTTTATTCATGAAATCCCCAAACTTCTCAGATCCCTTTGAAAATGTCAGGGCTCTGAAAAGAAGTTGTGCTCCTCTATCCACCTTAAACTAAGACTCTCTGCGCAAGTCTGATGTAACCCCGTTAAGGGGGAGAGTTTAATTCTTTATATTTTGTTCATAGAAGGGAAAAAAAAAATTGCCTTTGTGCATAGGTCTTCCAAGCAAACCGTTGTCAATCCACAGCTTGTCTTTGGTTAGAAACGTAGAAACTGACATATGTTGTCCTTAATCTTGAGTGACAGCCATTTAGCCAGCAGACATTTGCATGGTCTTTGGAGAATTACAACACATATTAAGTGTGCCTACGTTCTACTCATTTCCTATGCACACACTGGCAATACTTCTTAGATCTTAACATATGGTGTCCTGAAGAAAAAGAACTCAAAGAAGAGTAAGAGGTTCAAAAGGAACACAACATCAGCTTTAAGAGTATAAGAGAAGCGGTTAGTAAACTTACTCCTTTATGTGCTATAGCCAAGTGTATTTCCTTTTCTCATTTTCTTACCCTATCACCCTTTTGTCACTTACCCTCACCCCAGCTGTCATCAGTTATATTCATTTTAGAGCCCAGCAGATACTCTACCACAGTTTTTATTCTACACACACACACACACACACACACACACACACACACACACAATCAAGCTCAACTATAAATATTCCTTGTTCCTAACTGGCTTACAATTTGGTTTTCTTACTTAACATATCTTGAACATTCCTTTTCTTAAAAATGGAGAACACCCCTCTAACTCAGCAGTTTTCAGACTTTAGCATGTGTCATAATCACTGGAGATCTTATTAAAATATAGATTGTTGGACCCATCCCTAGAAAAGTGGTGGTGAACCTATGGTGTGTGTGTTGCTTTTCTTTTAAGACAAAAATATATTAATATATCAATTGTTTTTTCTAAACTAGAGCTGCAGTATTCCGGTTTAATTGCAGTGTTGGCACTTTGTGATAAATAAGTGGGTTTTGGGTTGCAGTTTGGGCACTTGTCTCTAAAAAGATTCCCCATCACTGCTTTCTGCCCTAGAATTTCTGATTCATAAATCTGGGATGAGGCCCAACAATATGCATCTCTAACATATTCCCAGGCAATGCTGATGATGCTGTTTTAGGTACGTACTTTGAGACAGACATTTTAGAATGAATATTAAATCATATCAATCTCACGGATTAATGGGTTTCACTGTGACATTCCCATACATGAACATATAATACTTTAATTATATCCACCCTCCCACTACCTTCTCTTTCCCTTCTCTCCTTTCCTGTTTCCTTTCCTTTCCCTTAAAAGTACCTCTTCTGCTTTTGAGATATTGTTTATTTGTTTCTTTACACATAAAAGAGAAAACATGTTATCCTTTCTTTCTGTGTCTGACTTGTTTGGCTTAACATGACGACCTCCAGTTTATCCACTGAGAAAGACTTTTTTTAATGCATTTAATATCTTTACTATCTAATTTTTTTTTTTACTATCTAATTTTTAATGGCAGAGTTATAAGGTGAATTTTTTCATCATTCCATTGTTGATAACAACAAGACTCTTTGTTTAATCCCACTGTAGTCAGGCTACTGGATCTTCTTGTAGGCCGCTCTGTGCATTTCCTTATAAAGTCTATTTAAAATTGCTGACAGGTCAGTTTAGCAAGAACTCCCTATTCTCAATATCTGATCAGCATCTATGTCTGATGAAGTTCCATCTTCAAGAGATGTCTGATCATCCTGGCTTGGCTTTCGCAAGAATTTTGTTAGGTTGGAATACTCCTGGCCTACGGTGTTACCTCTTAGTAACTATTCGTATGCTCACCCCCTAACCCACTGCCTGACTATAAATTCCTACATGTCCAGGCTATACTTGGAGTTGAACCTAACAGAAAAACCCCATTGCCACAGTGCTTGTCCCTATGGCAGTAGTCCAGAAAAATGCTGACTTTACTATGGTCTAGGAAGAATCATTAAATATATTTTCTTTTAAGAATGCACACACACACACCCAATTATTTTTGCCTCTACATTAAGTATTGCAATAATTTTCTCTCTGTTGCTATCTTCATGTACTAGTGCTTTTATTTTGATAGGATCTAGAACTTTAAAAAAAAAATCTATGAACAAAATTGTGAGTCATAGGCAAAAATCAGTCTCACTGCTTTGTGGTCACACTTCAGCTACATCTTATTGCCAGACTTAGAGACTTGCTTTCTCTAAGTCAATCCCCTCTCAGAAGAACCCTACTTTCTACTTCCGTGGATAATCAGAGGAATGTGCTCAAACTGTTATAGTAGGATCAGAAGAGGGGCCCCAGCTGTGAGAAGTGTTAGCAAGGGCAGGCTATGTGGGTAATGTACATAAACTGTCTAGGTATCTATATTGCAAGAACATCGTTCACTGGACAGTAGAAGGCTTAGTGATTTTTCTTTATTGTTAAGAACCAGTTAATTTGATTTCCAATTCCCATAAGTGTCTTGGGACACGCCTTATTAAGTATTTGCCAGATGACCACTGTTAACTTAGCATCTGCTACATGCTAGACATTTTAAAACACAAGCTCTTAATGCAGGCAAGCCCGGAGGTGGGAATCTTCACAAGTTGATTATGTTTTATTATTTAGTAAAATCAGTCTCAGTCTGTCGATGTTTTCTGAGCCTGCTGCGTATTCTGGTATTTAGGAAAACTAAAATTTGAACTCAGAACTTTCTTGCTTCAAACTTATTTTCTTTTTCCTCACAACATTATACTTTATATTGGGAAATTTGCATTCAGATACAAATGGCATTTGCATCTAGGTTATAATGATTGAGTTTGATTGTGCTTTTAAACCTCTGTTTTGTGTGTTATGCTAGTTGTAGGAAATCTTATTCACTTTTTGGGAATGATCTTACTGGGTTTGGCATTTGGTTTTTCAGTTCACATTGATCTTATCTAGGTGCAATTTTCTTTATCTCATTTCTCTTTTTCCCTTCTTCCTTTTTTTTTTTTTTTAAATTGAGAGCTGCTGAGTCCATCCATTTTTGGACTGAAAAGTCTCTATTAATCTTGAGAACAGTTTTCCTGTTAGGAAAGATACCTAGAATTCAGCAGCAAGTATTTGTGAAAATCCAGGAATTGCAGTATATGTTTTTTTTGAATTTTATTCTCAACAATATCTGTTCCTCGTGTTGGTTTGTTTAGCTAATCAGTTAGTCATTTAGTTAGTTTTTGTAATGCTGGGGCAGGAACTCAGGGCTTGGTGAAGGCTGGGCAAATACATGTTGTTCCACCAAGCCACACCCTCAACCATGGCTTCGGGTCTTGTTTGGAAGTCACATATCTACCTTTCGATGACCTCCACGTCTGGCCCTTCATGGATAGTTTATTTTCTGGTGAAGTGTGTGACCCCTACTCTGAAGCTGGCATTCTCGTTTTCCTTCCCACTTAACTGTCACAGTGATTATTACAAAATCTGTGCGTACTGTTCGAGATCCTCTCATACATTCCTGCGTTTTTACGGTTCTCTGAGAGATGGTACTGTGAAGTGAAGTGAGGCTTACTTGCCTATCTGCAGCTCCATCTCTGACCTCCTTTCCAGTGCCTTTTCATACACCTGCTTGCTGAGAAAACCCCTGGACTGATCTCCTGACCATTTTACAGCCTCTGGAATAGTCCCCTCATTGGCTGTTTTATCTCTGGTTCTTTTCTAATTCCTGTTTTCATCACTTCTTTATTCAGTAGCTTAGACATGTAAACAGGGGAAAATAGTAGTAAAACAACTCCTTAATAGTCTCCAGCACCAAGTCTAACTTCCTTTGTTGATTGTTTTTAGTGCTTTATAAATTTCGTGGTTTTTTTTCAAATAATTTGAAGACCTAGATTAGTCGAAGTGGGGCTTGAATATTTCTTATATGGGCTACAGAGTACAGAGAGCAAGCCAAGAGTCTCTGGTAAAATTTATTTCTCTTTTTCTCATCTTGTATGGAGCTATCAGGACTGACTTCCTCAGAGTTTTCAGAGGTGTTTTTGTGTTCAGGCTGCTTTCATGATTCACAGGTAGATACTCAGGTCCTGGAAAAATGAGCAATGAGTTCTGATTCCATTCTATGAAATTTGTGGTAAGAGTTTTCCAATATGCTATTGAATCTGATTATATTAATAGTCATGTGAAGTAGATCTTCATATTCTCATTTTACACTCAATGAATCAAGATCATAAAGAAAATACACATTTATCTAGTATTTATTTTCTATGTATGCACTGGCTTAGGGACAAACTTGCCCCAAGACACATTGCTATAATTGAAGGAACTAGAATTGACTTTTTTATGATCTCAAAGTGCCAGTGGCCATTGAGTTAACTTTTTAGAGCCTTATAGGTCATACACTGAGTAGTACAAGAACAGAGACTTCTTCTCCCATTTCCTCTTCTGCTTCCTCAGCCCTCCCTCATCTCCCTCCTCCTACATAGTTTCCCATCTTCCTGGACCAAAAGGTTTATTCTTGGTGCCTTTTCTCTCTTGACCAGCCATCGAGTACCACTGTGGCCTTTCAGAATTCTCAGGAATCTTACCTTTGCACCCCCAGCCTGAACCACGAGAAAGAAGGTTCCACAGGAAACCATAAGAAAGAATCCTTTTCAACATGTTGGTGCTCTAAGGATTTGTTTTGACAGTGATTTTAATTCTAGAATTCTAGAGTTAATTCTAATTCTAGAACTCTAGAAAATTCTTGAAATTTTCATCACAGCATAGGTTTTCCATGGTATATCAGATGTTAAGTTAAAATTGTCTCGAGAAGGGAAATGAACAAATTACACTGTGGCCAGGTAGTTCAGGTAATTCATTTTTTAAGTAATTTCTCTTTCTCTGATGATTGAATCTCCCCATAAAGCTCTCAGTGTGTTTTCTCATGGAAAATAGAACAAAACAAGGATATCTGGACTTTAAAGTCCTGGAGCTAGTAGTAATCCTTGTGCTAATAGTGTCTATAATGATGACTGAAATTCCAATAGTGGCTGTAAATTTATGCTTTATAACTAAGTTTCTCCTTTTTCCCCCCATGTCCCCTGCACGTTTATGCTTACCATACCATGTAGTGTCCCCATGTATTACCTCCGTATGAGACCTTATATAACAAATACAGAGTATTCCTATGTTCAGACAATGTTCTAAGGACTTTAAAAACATTAGCTGATGTAATCACATGAAGAAGTCACTAATGCATATCACAGATGAAGAAACTGAGGCACAGGGAACTTAGTTAACTTTGCCCTTGTTTAGTTTACTAGTAAGTGACAGAACTGGTATTACTAATGCAGGCATTCTGATTTACAGTCTTTGCTCTTAACTACTTTGATTTCTTTCCTCAAAGCCATGGCATAGACCCTAATAAATACTCATTTCATTGCATTTTTAATTGTTTGTCTAAAAGTTTGCATCTCAATCCATATTACTCCACTAGGATGAGAGTTTCTTAAAAGCAGGGATTTTTGACTCATTCATACTCTCTGGTAGGGAACTTTATGTGAATTTTTCATTGATGAAAAATCAAACTGTAATGACTGGTTAGTCTGTGTTTATTGGTGCAATCCCCCTACCATTTTAGCAATTACAGAATCATTGAAAATGGGAGACTAGATGACAAAGATGTAAATTATAGCAGACTGAAGATATTCAGTACGTGTTGCCAGGAGCAAGTATCTGTTTAGATACTTCAGAAAGCTTGAAGAAGGCTGACAATAGAACTTTCCTCTCCCTTCGATCACTACCCACTACCCCAAGGTTTTGGATTAGCTGATGGATTTGCAAGTCAAAGTAGCCTGTCAAGAAGGCCTATGCTGGGAAGAAAAATATAAAAATAAGTCATATTTTTTCTCTTTTGAGTTACCTCTTCCTTCTTTCCTAACTTCTTCTTTATTTCTTTTAAACAGGGAATTAGAAAAGATGTTAAACCAAATAATTACATTTTTATAATGGTTTAATTTTCATTTTATGATGCTGTGAGAATGAGCTCTTCATTTATTTGTTTAATAAGCCCAAGCCTTCACTATTGTTTTCCTGAATTTTATATTGTGTTCCAACATGGTATGATTTTTTTTTAAGCTAAAAATTAAGCAAGCATCCTTCTAATGTGAAATAATAATGTATCTTATGTGATTTGGTTATTTAGTGCTGTATTTTAATTGTCCACATGCAGGGCCACAAGTTGTCTGCATCTCTTTTGTTTCTATTTGATGTGTGTGTGTATGCGTGTGTGTGTGTGTGTGTGTGTGTGTGTGTGTTTTCCTCTGTTGCTCCTCTCTGCCCTTTTCCTCCAAAAAGAGGATAAGAAAGTAACTTCTTATGTGTTCTTCCTCTGTATCTTACATTGTAATTGTCACATTTGTGTTGTAATATTGATTTGGAAAACTCATTGGCGTTCCATCATATAAAGTAATAGAAATCTGAATTCTGCTGGAAGGACTTATTTAGTCTTTTTTGAGGTAATTTACAGAGAGCTTTCTCTTCAAATAAAATACTCAGGGAAAAAGAGAGATACAGTCAAACAAAACCATGCCTGTCTCACTGACAGTACTAAGAACACAGAGATTCTGCCATTCTAGATTTCTATTTCCTCTTTGCTTCATTTTATGAATGAATGATGCTAATGAATTAAGTAAATGTGTGGCATATATGTGTCTCTGGAAAGTTATGGATGACTTTCCAGGTATGACTTGGCAAATCCTGTTTCCTTAGCATGAAATATAATTTAAAATATCCTAGGAGAGCCTCTTAATTGAAAAATTGTATGGGAAACAATTTTTGCAAAAGAAAGAAATCTTTTTCTAAGTAAGCATCCCTTTTTTCTTGTCTATAGTGTTTTCTAAAACCTCTGACTTTGATTGCAATGTGCAGATCCAGATGGAGAAAGCGAGTTGTTTGATACATGAAAAGCGCTCACAGTTCCCATAGCTTGTGTCCTGAGCTCAGCCAGGATGTTGTTTCTATTTGATGCTGTCGTGCTTAAGTCCCAGCAGGATTCCCATCAAAAAGCTCAATGAAAATAAGATTACACATTTGGGGTTCCCCATGAACCATGCATATTTTAGACAAGAAGGAGAAGGCTACATTTGTTATAATGGATATATTGTATTTTTCGCCTCTTAATAAATCATCAACTGATGTATTTCAAGGTAATGATGTTCATGAGCTGCACCAGCCACGTATAAATTATATCTTCTAAGCCAATGAGTAGGAAAGACTAGACATTGTATCAAATGTCGGTTTAGCCTGAGACCTTTACCTGTCATCAGGCATGTGATTCTCACTTAATGCCTCATTAATGTCTCCAAATATCTGAACATCGAGAAGCATATTCAGGAAAGAGATAAAAATTCTCAAAGATTTTATATGTCCCACATAAGAAAGTGGTAGCATTATGGTTGAAACTTAGCCTTACTTTATGTTCTGTACACTTTCCTACCCTAAAAATACATCCATATGCAATATAAAGCATTTTAAAAACAGTTTTAAATAAAGAAAGAAAAGCAATGGAGTATATGGAAAAACTGATGAAAATCAAGTAAGGTCTCTAAGCCAGTTGGTACATGTTACCTCCGTTGATGTGCAGGTATCAGTAATGTACCATTGCTGTGGAACAAGCCGCTACTGAAGGAAACTGACTAATGGGTATACAAGAATTCTCAGGAGTATTTTTGCAACGTCTGTGAATCCATAATTAGTTAAAATTAACACTTTTTATAAAGAATAAAAAATGACCTTGCTTTTAATGATGTAGGGCAATCCTATATCCCATTGTTTCTAAGAAATCAGTTTTCCTAACATTTTTTTGTTAAAACTAGAATGCAATGCTGGTTTTTCTTTTCTTTTCCTTTTTAAAAATAAACTGCCATACTGTTCATTTTTGTGGACCCTAAAATATATATGTTGAAACTAAGTCAGTGGTGCAATACTATTAAAGAGGCAGGCCATTTAGAGGTCATTAAATATGAGGGCTCTGGATTGGTCCTTCTATGAAAGAGGACTGAGGGAGCTTGTCCACTCCTTCCACCCTGTGAAGATGCAGCGAGATGTGCCATTTGTGAAGCAGAGTGACCTTCACCATAGACCAACCTGGCCTCTTGTCTGCGCTGTGTGCTTTGTTTGTCTGTTGTTTATAAATTACAGTGTGTGGTACTTTGTTGCAGCAAGGTCCATGAACTGAGGCTCAAACATGTTGTCCAAATAAGTATTGGATTTCCCAGTGTAAATTTAGTCTTTTCCTATTCCACTGCTACCAGTATCCATGGAGCGCCTTTAAGGAATTTCTGAAATAGCCTATGATCTATGCTTTTGAACATTCTCTGGAAGTACAGATTATATTTTGAAGATAGTTTTAGCTTTTGGAAAACCCAGGCATCATCTGTGGCAAAATTTTGTAAATAGAGTGATACAAAATCCAATGGAATTTAGTATCCACACAGTGCTAAAATTTGGGTCATGTTGGAAGACAAACAACAGCAACAAAGAGTCTCTTAAAGGCGGTGTATTCACAGTTAAGACATGCAGATGAAAGTCTTGAACATAACTTTTACAGACATATTTACTCAATCCTGTGCTCTTTTTATGACTGGAACCCATCTTGGTAGATCTGGAGTTCAGTGTCACATTGAGACCTTGAGTATCAAGTGCTTAGTGCAGGCCCTGATCCACAGCAAGTGATCAGTTAAAAATCAGCAGCTTTAATCATCACGGAGAATGACAATGAGGATGATGGTGAATCCTGCTCTTAGACAAGTGCTCCCTTTCTGTGAGCCTTTTTTATCATCCAAAAAAAAAAAAAAAAAAAAGAAAACACAAGGCTGGAAAAAATGAGAGCTAAATTTCCCAGCATTTAGAGCCTCAGCGAGTTGTGTTCTCCAGCAGCTGTTGCAGTAAAGGATGGAGGTGTTGCGGGTGTAGGTGAGAACAGGTGAGTTTGTGCCCCCTGATGTGGCACAACAGATAAGAAGAGTCCCATGGCAGCACAGAGATTCGGTTCTCCCAATTAGCTCTTCCTTTTCTCATTTTAGGCTCTGGGGTTTTGATCATTTTGCTAATATCTTGAGGTTGCATTGACATATATTCTGTCTTAGAACCACCATAGGGAAAATACCCAAGGACGTCAATATGTACCTGAACTGCCAGGACCGTCAAGTAATTGTAATCGTTTGACAAAAGATTTGTGTCTCCCAGCGTGACTACTAGAAAGTCAGAGATTGCTGAGTATCAACTGATTAGAATGTAGACAGACTTTTCCAGCTGGAGAACACGTCAGCTTAGATATTACAGAGTACACTGTGGTTGGTGATAACCTGACACGAATCTGCCATTTGGAAAATATGACCTGAAAAGAGAAGCTCCTGGAGCATCAATACTACTAGTTTCCCTGGAGAACACCGAAAGACAAGCTCCAAACAAATAGAGATTTGGCTTCCGGCTGCCTCTCAGATTGGCTCACAGGGAAGGGCCTGCATTTGCTCGTGGGATTTAGTAGCTTGGTATGTTAGACTTGGGGCACGGCAGTGGACATGCTAGAATAGCATGGAGTGTAGGTCTAGGTGTGGGTGCAATGGAGGGTGGTGAAAATCCAGGAGGAAGGTAAGAGGCCTGTGACCTTGGTTGGTAGGGAGTCCTTAAGCAAAAGGGGTAGAACCTTTTTGCAAGATCATCTGCCTTTTTTTGGCTTTAAAATATCATTTCATCGCATTCTTGGCAATGGCCATATGAACATACTTTACAAAGGTACTACTTTGCAGAAAGTGGCAACAGTAGTAAATGATCCTTAGACATGGCCCTTCTCCTGAAACTTGTGATTTAAAGGACTCTGCTATGGCTTTTCTCTGGCAGACCCCTACCCAAAGGGAGACAAGTCATTGGGACCAAGGGTTAGTTCTGTTAAGGACAAACTAAGGTGCTCATGTACACATCTCTAGGTAAAGGGTTGGCCAGTAGGCCACTGTTGGGATAAAGTGTGAGTTTTCCACTTATGGGGTAAGACAGGGTGAGAAGGAAGAGGAGAGAAAAAGTCCAGACCATGTTGAAGGGCCATGGACTGTCTGTTGCTTTCACATCATGGTAGAGATGTTGGAGGAGATGGGGAAGTCCAAATGCAAGTTCTAAATTTAGAGTTTTTCTCCAGTTACCATGATTGTTATGAGTACACCTGGGGAAAGTGACAGTGCCCTCTGTGTCACCCGTGTCATAGCTAGCTGGAATGTATTTGCCCGAGAAGCTGGATAGAAAGACAGTTCCCACTGTTGCTTCATTCTTTTAGTAAGCACTCATTGACTACCATCTCTGGGCCAGGTTCTGCACCGGACAACCAGGAGATGTTGGTCAAATCGATGTGCTTCCAGCCTCAAGGAACCAGGGTTGGGGAAAATATGCAAGATGTGGGAGAAAGAAGACAATTAGGGAATACTTTACAGCTGTAATAAAATTACAAAACAGGCTGGGTGCACGAACAGAGAAAAAGCTGAAAGAGGAATTACAGGGATCCTTTAGTGTCTGCTGGGGACTGCTTCCAGAATCTGGAGGATCAGAAGCTCAGGTCTCTTATATGAAATGGTACAGTATTTGTGTGTAAGCTGTACATCCCCTCATGTACAAATCATCTCTAGATTATTTATAAATTGTAACGCATTGTAAATACTTTGTAAATAGTTGTTTTACTATAGTGTTTAGCAAACAAAACCAAACAAATAGTTTACATATATAATTTATATATAAGTTTTTTCCCAAATGTTTCGGCCTGCAATTGGTTGACTCTATGGATGCAGAAACTCAGGAATATTTAGTGCCAGCTGTAATTTAAGGTGAACCATTCAAGTCGGGTCTCTCTGAGCAAATGACATTTAAGTAGAGCCCTGAAGGTAAAGAGGAGCTAGCCAGACCAGATTGGAGTGGGGAGGAGGACTGCAGCCAGGAGACAACACAGGGAGAGGCTGGAGAATAGGGAGGAACGGGGGTGAAGTGGGGAAGGGCCTCGCAAGCAGCCCAAGATGCTGGAATATCTGGAGGAAGGAAGGCAGGAAGCCCATTAGGAGGACCTTAGTAAAAATTCAGGCAAGAGATGATGGTGTTTGTTATTAACCATGAGAAAGCCACTTTCAAAGAGTTACAGTTGACCAGTGATAAACTTACCTCTGCTAGCAAGGAAGAACTCTGCTCAGTCCACACTTACTCATTCACTCCACACAGGGTCATTAAGCACAGTGTAGGGGGTGAGCCCCACTCCAGCAGCTGAGGAAGCTGGAGGTACAAGAGGCACAGTCCAGTCCCTACCTTTAGTATACCTTAGAGATCCACACTGTTTAGTGGGACGTCCCAGGAGCAGAGTTGGGGGGAGAACCAAGAATCAGCAATCATCCCTGAAGACAGTGGTCTTGAAACAAGGATTGACCTACTCTATAGGTTAACTCATGGCTATGGCCATAAGTAATGGCCTGATAGTATCCAGTTACTGCTGGATTATAAAGAATGTTTTAATGTTGATTAAGTATTTACTTTGTTGTCCTAAATTTTAAAAACAGGAGAGTGGGTGAGAGTATTTTTGGGGATGGGGGGTTCTCTCTTCCCTCAGTTTATTTTAAAATGTATAAATGTGGCTAGAAAATATCCAGAGCCTGTAAGCTAAGCCCTCTCTAGATAAGGGCCGAGGTTAAACAGAGGCAAATGGAAGGAAATAGACAACCCATGAGAGGCTGCTGCCACAGGGACACTACCGAGACCACATGCATTGACTGGACATATCGCACCGTGACGGGAGGGGGATGGGGGTCTGCTGTAGTCTGGCTCCCACTAAGTGGAGATGGTGTGGAGGATAATCATGGAGAAGAGGGCCACGTTGGCCTTCAGAGTCCTGCTGCATCTTTCACCTGAAGCAGTTCTAGAGAGAAGAGGGGATCTCTTCATCCAGGAAGAAACCACTACCCTATTCCTCATACACTCAGTACTAAATTACCTGGAGGGAAAAAAAAGAATGGTTTTCTGCAATTGCAGTTTTGTGGGGGGGGGGCACTTTTTTGTGTTTGTTTTTCTTTTTTCAGTACTAGGGATTAAATCCAGGGCCTTCACACTAAGTTACATCCATAACTCTTTTTTATTTTTATTTTGAGACAGCATCTCATTAAGTCACTAAGTCGCCAGTCTGGGTTCAAACTTGTGATCTCCCTGCCTCAGCCTTCCAGAGTGTGACTTTGGGTTTTAATTCAGTAAGATGAACTTCAATTCAGTAGGTACTAGATTTTCATGTAAATTCTTCAGGATAGATTCTTACACCCCTTATTAGGTAAAGTATCTGTGTCATAGGATATAATGCTGAAGAGAATGTACTTTTATTTTATTTTTTAATTTAAGGTGGTGTGGGATGGAAGGAAGGTAGGACTTGTCAGACATCAGCCACAATGACACAAAGATTGTGGGCTAAGTACAAAGGAGATTGGCTGACACATTCTGCTGGAATAAGCAGAATATGATTTTTTGTTTTAATGGAGAAGTCTCTAGTTATTGGAATACTATATCAGGCTAGGGAGGGATGATGATTATCTGATCTGAGTCAGCCGATTCCTGCCTTCTGGTTTAGTATTTAGTTCTTAAATGCTTACCGTGTGCCTTTCCTCTGGTGGACCCCTTATCTACAGGCACCAAAAAGGTAGACAACATCTGCTTATAGTTAAAGTAGATAGGATTTAAGCACTTAATACCATTTGAGGACAACTAAAGAGAGGCATCGCCATGTCCCGAACCTGAACACTGAGACTATCAGGGCTACTGAGAGTGGGTATATTTGGGCGAATCGGTAATGATGACCCCAGATTCTTTAAACCTTGGGCTTCTGGTCTACTGAGTTGGGAACCAGAACATCCCAAGGGGCATGCACATTGGAACAATAGACTAGAGGACAAGTTAGAGCATCTTGCTGCTGTCATATTGCTGAGTGGAGTGAGTTATAAAAGAGGACATGTAGTGCAAGCTAATATTTGTAAGACAGCACATTTACAAGAGAGCTGTCATTCAAATTTCGATTGTCTTTGGGCACTTAGGTAATAGACGATTCTAGTTTCTGCCTTACAAATCAAGGGTGATTAATAAATTCATACTTATGTGAAAGTCAATATATTTTGAAGAGTTTATAAATATTGTACTCACTGGAACCCACATAATCAGTGAAAGCTTACTTAGCTTTATGTTTTAAAGGATACAGCTTTATAGGATAAAAGACTATATTTTGAGATGAGTGAGGGGGTGTTATTCTTCCACATTTGGGAGATGAAGTCAATTATAAGAAACCAAAGAGATAATATCTGAGCTATGGAGATTTGGGTATAGAAATGTGTTAGCCAGTCATCCCCGAAAGCCACTATCACACTGAGCTTGCCTGAGGCTGCTCAACCTTCATCTGCCACTTGCCCTGACTTCTTAGTTTTGCATCTTTGGTCCTCAGCAACAGAAAAACATTCATGGCCATGGCCCTCTGTGCTTGAAAATTCTAAATGATCAAAAATGTTTTTAGATAACAGGTAAAGCGCACCATGTCAGGGCCTTTAATTTCTCTAGCCTAAAAGTTCATGGCTGGCTGCTCATAGATGTGGTACTAAGTTCTTACTTGTTTTCGTGGATGTTCCACCCATTGTAGATTTTTTTTTTTTAATTTGACATAACATTAAAAATCAAAAGTTTAGGAAGGGGAATGAGAATTCAGAGGAGTAAAGACATCCTAAAAACAAGAACCCAAACTTAAAACAGTAACACACACACTAGGGGTACTACGGTCAACTTTGTAGTCCCAATTAAATACTGTGTCTCTGTGGTTGTTTACATTTGCTCATTGTTACAAGCAAAAGGCACAGTATATTATGGTCTGTAAATTTGTGTAATGGTCTGTAAGTTTGTGTAATTTTGGATAATTAAAAAAAATCAAGACTTCATGTATAAACATTTAAACCTCTGTCTTTTTTATTTTTTGAATTTTATTTTGATGGTACATTTTGGATATATATAGTGATAACATTCATCATAGGGAATTTGTACCTGTACATGACATATCTTGCTGCTTCTTTTTTTCTCACTCTCTTCCCCTCCTTTCAACCCCTCCTCCTCTCCTTATTTACAAAAGCTTTGTTTCCATTTTTTCCCTTCTATTCTTTTTTCTCTTGTCCCTCCATTCCTTTCTCCTTCCCTTCCCTTGTTCCCCTTCCCATCTGTCTTCTCTTTTAAAAACCCAGGTAAATACCACCTGTCTCAGCTGTACAGTCACCCTCAGCTCATGTGAAACAACGGACCCTTTTCTGACTATTTCTTTATTATCTCTACAATTCTCTGTAACTTCCTGATGTTGAGGTGAATGGCAGTTGCTATTTGTTGTTTGGGCAGCAGAGACTTATTTTTCTTTATGGATGCTTTCATTAGAGATAAAAGGTTGTATCAGAAGGGACATACATTTCTTTGTGAAGGGAAAATATACTCAGGCAGCGTGTAGCCACCCAGGACCATGGCTGACCTCTGTTGGTATTTGAGTTTTTGACTCCTGTCCTAATCCTTAAAATCTTTCTCAGGAAGTGAGATGGTTTAGATCTAGAATGTCTCCAGAAAGCCTCCTGTGGACGTCAGTGGAAGTTTTGGAAGATGGTAGATTATTGAGGGCACTGTGGCTGACTTGCTGTTAGGGGATGGGCCCCAGGTGGAGGTAGGTTACTGGGGGCGTGACCTGGAACTGTATATTTCCCTTCTGGGCTTCTTCATTCACTCTGCTTTCTGACCATAGTAATGTGAGCCCCATTCCTCGGCCAGACCCTTCCGCTATGCCCTTCTAGCCTTGGAACAGGCTGGCCAGGGACTAAAAGCATGAACCAAAATATACCTCTCATCCTTCAAGTTGTGGGTGTTGGGCATCATGTCCCAGGGAGAAAAAAGTGACTAAGACGGGAAGTGAAAGCTCTAACAAAGAAAACCGTAAAGAGGGAATTGAAGTGGGTATTCCGTAACCCAGACACATTTCTTTATTTGAAAATTTAGTTCCCTCATACTCCATCTCATTTCCAAAACATTACTATCAACAACAACCACTGCAATAACAAAAGAACAGATTTGGGTAATTGTTTGTTTGGAATGCAAGCGACAAACTTTAGAATTGCCCACTGATTCTGGTATGGCCTGTACTGTACCTACCTTCGCCACCCCACAATGAAACATTTCCTTCCAGTACTCATTATAAAAACCAGTAACATGAACATTTCTCATACCATCTAGATAATGACTCAATAGCAAACCGAAAGGCCTTTCCCAGTGCTCTTTATTGAAATTTCCCAAGGAACAGTGAATTCCCTGTTATTAGGATAAATATCAACAGAAAACAGACTAGTTGAATAGCTGCTTGGGAGTGTTGACAGGAAATTAAATTCACAAAACAGGAGTGAAATCTTGGTAGAAATTTTGTATACAGGGACAAAGGCAAGGAAATTGAATATTGAGATTTTTGTAGCATTCTTCCCTGGAGATGGAGAATAGAAGAGCACACAGTTTGCCATTTATCAAAAGGTCAAAGCTCAGATGATTTAGTGAGATATTCATTCTGCAACCTAAGAATGACCTCACAGGCTCAGATTTCAGAGATACAGAAATCTAAGCAAATGAAGTATCTCTATTTTTTTTCACTCAACATGTTCATCTTTTTTCTTTTTGTTTGCTTGTTTGCCATTTTTAGAGGTGATGCTGTACAATTCTTTGTGTTGCAGTTATCATTCTCATACTGGCACCCTTTCCCAAGCAAATATGAGGAATGTTTCTTCAAATGAATTAGCAACTCATCGACAAGTATTTTGGTGTTAATAACAACTATGTGTACCAAGGAAATGAACTACCAAAATATTCCTTCACTGAAAAGTGTAAATTGTATCATTGCATTGTGAGCTAACACGAACTGGAGGATACCAGAATTTTTCTTTCCGCCCTCACCTTGGTATTTTTTGTTCTTTTCTAATGGTCGTATCTGTTGATTTATGTAATATATATGTGCTGGAAACTGCAGAGTGAATGAAGCGAAAAGGTAGGGCAGAAAGAAAAGAGTTTACAGAGACATACCAAATGTATTAACGCAAGAGTAACAGCTACCGGTTTATTTATTTATTTACGTACTTTTCATAAGAAACGGATGAGAGCTGCTAATGACAAATTTAAGGAGAAGTGAGGGGCAGTAAAGACCTGTTGTGTATGAGTCAGGACATCTGCCATCTGCCACCAAACACCTATGAGTCTTCCTAAAGTGAAAGGGTGAGGGCGTCTTCACTCATTTCAGACTCTGATGTTCTCTGATAAAGTGACTATGATCGTATAATGCATTTACAGAGCCGACCTAATAATAATCTAATTTATTAATAGTCACATCTTCCCAGAGCAGTTTCAAACTCTCAGCCTGTGGACTGCATAAGACTGTCGACTTGTAAGTAACCCACAGAATATTGTCCTGTACACCATAAGGATAAAAAGAAAAAGGAATTTCTTTCAAATAGTTAAACAATTAAGAGGTTCTAAAAGAAAAAAAATGTTTTTTCAAGATGCATGAGGTGATTTATCAGGCAGAATTTTAAAAGTACATACTCAAAAAAAATAGTGTGGGGGATCTTGAGAGAGGTACAGTACAGTCTGAAATTGGGAATAGTATGTATTTTTGGTGGGGGAAATCTGGATTTGTGACTCTCTAGAAAGTTTAGTCTTAGTTTATAGGAGATAATCTATGGCCCACCCACAAGTAAAAGGATGACCCATTTTATCAGAGAAAGGCAGAGCTTAGTCATAAACTGTTTTTTAAAGAAGGATAATCTGTCCCCCCCACCCCAAATCTTTGAAACCTCTGGGTCTATTTCCTTATTTTAAGGTCAAGTTTCTGCCCTTTACCTTATCAACTAAGATAATATATGTACCTAAAATATCTTTCAGGGATTTTGGGATGTGCTGGGCCTGGAAGAAAAGAAACATAAACAAGCCTAGAGAGTATAGATATGGATAACCTTGGGTAGCTTTGATAGTGTCCTAAAATTGTAGTCTTCTTAAAAGTACATCTTTTGAATTATTATTTTCCTTGTTTCCTTTTTGCCTATCTTCATTTCTTTTATCCTACCTCATTCTCCTCCCTGAGTCTTTGATCCCTTATCCTAGGGATGCAGAAAAATAGTCATTTTTTACGGTTAGGTTAAAATAAAAATCAGCTTTGGCAATCCAGGGTGATGGCCTTACAGACAGAGCAGTAGTGTTAGCGCTGAGATGGAGCCTCTGCCGAGGCCCAGAGAGTGTGTGCTCATCTGAGGTTTATACCACCATCAGCCCCCCTGATGCAGAGGCCACATCAGCTGCCGCTTCTCTCTTTATTCATTTACATTGCTTGCCTGGAGAGAACAGAGCCAAATCTATCTGCGAGAATAGCACCTGTGGCCCTTAATTATCTGAACCCAGGACCATAGATGATGTCTGATTCACCCCCAAGGAGGCAGATACAAATGTGTTGTGATGGCTCAAAAGTCAAGCTGAAGCTTTTTGGCACTTGGGAATGCTCTCTCCTGCTCCCATCAGTCTGAATGGGTCTTGTCAGAAACTTATTTCACACACTCCTTAAGACCCAGATATTGGGTGGACTTTGCAGGATTAAAAGTTTCTTTTCTTCCTCATCTTACTAC
The DNA here is from genome assembly GCA_004026905.1 of Hystrix cristata. Classification (NCBI taxonomy): domain Eukaryota; kingdom Metazoa; phylum Chordata; class Mammalia; order Rodentia; family Hystricidae; genus Hystrix; species Hystrix cristata. The sequence continues at coordinate 112,146 of PVJO010001822.1, forward strand.
TCCAAGTAAAAAGGTGGAATAACGATTCAATCCACAAGTTACATGTGAAACTGAGCTCTTTGACCTGGACTTTGAAGTCAGTCAATCCATGAAGACAAAAATTTAAAGAAGCAATTTGTCATCAAGAAATAAAAAAGACTAGTTCCTCCAGGCGATTGTTTCACATCTAAATTATTTATGTGTATTGAGGGATTTAAGAATTATTAAGTTTATGTTCCCCCTTGGCTCAGTCCTTTACATTTCTAACATTTTTAAGAAGTGCAACCCAGTTAATGCCTACCATGAAGGCAGATCCACAGACAGATTTATTTGCTGGTGCTACAGCATTCTCCATCTATGTTATTTTCTGACTTCAAACGTAAGAACCAGAGCTCTGTGAAAATGAAGTGGGCATCGTGAAATGAAATCAATAAATGAATACCCTCTAAAAATGAAAATCAGCTAAATATGTTACTCCTCCGCTTAGTTTTAGAGGGTGAACTTCTGATTTGTACTTGTTGAAGAAGATAATTGCTTGAAAACAGTGGCCAGAATATCAAGATTTGTAAGACCATTAATTTTGGTACAAAGACACCTATTCCTATTAGACCAACCAACAAACAAAACAAACCAAACCAAATGAAACAAGTAAGTATACACAGTATGTCACACACACATGAAGTTCTTTGTTTTGGTAAAATAATCACTATTTAGGAAATACCAGGTTGGACTTGCAATGGTGAGCCTAAAGTTTATAGATGTGATTTTAAGTCTGGAGAATTCAGAGCAGGAATGTGTAACTGTCACAGCAGTGATGGGAACATAATGCATTTGTATCTATGCAGCGCACACACGCGCACACACCCACGCATATGTCCATATGCATGCATACTGTGTAGGAGGTAAATAGGCTTTGAAAAATCAATACTTGCTTTTAATTCTTTTCAAGTGTTTTTAGTATTAACAAATAAAAATTGACTGCTATTTTGTCTGTCCCTGGTAACTAGAAATTAGTTTTAATTTGAGAAATACTTTCTTACTTATTAACAGGTTTTCTTTTTCTAACCATTATAAGATCCATTTCAATATGCCTACTCTTCAGATACCTCAGAACAGTAGTTCTCAGCCAGAGATTTTAATCCTTCAGGGGATATTTAACAATGGCTGGAAACATTTTTAATGGTTTTGATTAGATACAGAAGAGAGGGATGCTATCTATATCTACTGGGTAGAAAATAAGAATGCTGCTAAATACTCTAGTATGCACAAGACAGCTTCCCACAGCAAAGAGTTATCTGGTCTAAAATATCAGTAATTCCAAGGTTGACAACCCCTGAGGGAAAAGTTAAAAAAATGGGATATTCAGCATAATGAAGAGAAGATGAAGTAAAGTCCTCGTAGCTGCTTTCAAGTTTCCAGAGGGCTTTTTCTGAAAGGAGTATTAGAGTTATTCTGCTTATTCCTTGAAGTGTATGTGGACCAGTGAGTGGAAACTACAGACGTAACATAAATTTTTCTAACAGACATTTATAAAGCTGGAAGGTATTACCCTAAAAAGTAGTGAAATTCTCATATCTAGATACCAAAATATAACCTCATTAGAAATGAATGCTTGTTATCTATTATGCAACACTGGTTCATTGAAAACAGTTATATTCCAGATAATGTGCTAGGAAATCAGAGTTAAGGTTGCAAATCCTATTTAGATAAAATAGTGTAAAATCCTGGTTACAGATGCCAAGCTTGGACAATTCTGCTCTTCTCACTAACTTTGGAAAAAGCTTGACTCCATACACAATGTGGTAAGGCATGCAGGTAGCATTTAGCAAACATATTTAGACCTATGTTGACAAGTCCTTTACTTCTGTAAGATTTTAGAAATATCTTTAACCTTTTGCCTTACAGAATATCCTACATTTTCAGTCTCCAAACTTAATTGATCATATAACCAATCAATACAACCTTTTAATCCTTCCCCATCATTTGATTTTTCATATAATTTATATTCTCACACATATGAAACTTGATAGATGACAAAAAATAAAACTTTTAATTATTTTCTTGCATGGAATTGACCAAATAGCTGTGTATTAGTTAGTTTTTTGATGCTGTGACAAAAAATATCTCAGAAAATAAAATTAAAGCCAGAAAGATTTATTTTGGCTTATGGCTTCACAAGTTTCAATCTGTGGTCATCTGCTGCCATTGCTGCCAAGGCAGAAGCATCATGGTGGAAGGCCACGGCAGAGAATAGCTGCTCACGTCATGGCAGCTAGGAATTAGAATGGGAGTGATCCAGAGAAGGGGGGTCAGAGAAAAGATAGACTCTTCCAAGATGTGGTTTGGTGAGCTATTTCCTTGAACTACACCCTGCCTCCTAATGTGTCCACCACTTGACAGTAATGCCATCAAACTGTAACTCGATCAATGGACTAATTCCCTAAGTACGAGCCTTTACAATTCAATTACTTCCCTAAAGACCTGCTTCTGAACATAGCTGCAGAAGGGTCACAGCTTCAAACAATGAATTTTGGGAGACATTTCAGATCCAAAGTATAACAAGCTCTGAATCAATATTTCTCACCACAGAGAAATGAAAGACCAGTATCTTATTTTTTATTAATTTAGTTCATAATTAATCATAAAATTCAAATTAATAAGTACATAGTAATTTTTTAAAGGACTACAAAAAAAGAGGTCTACTCTTTAAAATTAGATCTGATATAAGATTACTTTCTCAAACTCTGGTAAGGATTTCTAAATACGTTCAGTTTCTGTGTTTATTTGGTCATTTACTAGAGTGATAACGTTTGAGCTTCTGGAAACAACCATGAGAAAACTGAACCCAGATTGATAAGTGGCTTGATTCCATTAACCTGAAATCTGATCATCTTAGATTTATATCTTGAATTTTCAATTCAGGGCTATGCGTATGCCTTTAATAACTAAGAAGCCCTCCCACCCAAACATGATATACTCAGGAAGAAGTCTGAGGGGCTATTCATTAGATTTTACCTTGATTCTCACATGACATTAAATGATTCAATTATCCTGCTTGTATTCTAGTTTTCCTGTCTACCAAATGGGCATAAAAAGGATTCTCCATCCTTCCATTAAAAGAACCTTATACCTTGAAAATCATATGTAAGAGATAATTTTGATCAGAGAGCTCTGATAAATAAATGAGTCTCAAGATTCCACTGTGAGGAATTCATTTATGTTCAAGCATATGGATGAAATGTATTTCTTACCGCTGAACATAAATATCTTTTGTGCCACTAATTAGTTGAAAACTGAGCTGCATCGAGTTGCCTGGATATTCCTTTTCATTAGGAATCTACCTTGATTTAGACAAATGCCAAATTCTATTCTAACAAACAGCAAGAATAAAAGAAACTCTGGTAGCTAAATTAATCCAAGACAGAATTTAAGATGTGGACATAATCTGTCCACATAATCCTTTATGTTTCCTTATAATCAAATCATGTTTAAATATGTAATGGAAGGAAGCCAGGGGATAAATATGTCACTTCACATGTCTTGGGGATATTATGTGCTTTTACCTAACATCCTGTTCGCAAGTCCCTCATTTATAAAGTGAAGATAATAATAGTATTGCTTTATAGGATTCTTGTTAAAGAATAAATTATATAATTTACTTAGGAACTTTAAAGTGTTTGGTCCATGGGAAAGGGTCAATAAATAGTTATTTTTATTAAGAGTGATATTTTTAGTTTTTTTATTATATATTTTATTTTATTAGTACATATTAGTTGTATAGAACAAAAGGTTTTGCTTTGGCATATTTGTATATGTACATAACTTACTTTTACTATGTTCACCTAGTGCTTATCCACCCGTCTTTCTTTCCTTCTCCCTCCCCGATCCCCTCCCTATTATGTAATAGTCTTCTTTTTACTATTAAGAATGTTCATCTTAACAGAAGTGCCTTATCCTTGACATTACAAGGCTTGATGACAAGTGGTATAATTGTTTGATAAAGATAGACTGGACAGGCACCGGAAGGCTGTTAAGCTTGGCTGTGTTGTTATCCTCTTCCAGTCAAAGGGCCTCAGCATTTTCCTTCTTCCTGGTAAAGAGAACATCATCTTTCAGATGGACACAGTGCAATCACCTATTATTAATTACTACAGAGTTATTGAAATTCTGCTTAACAGCTTTGTGGGTCGAGGACTATAATTATGGACCTGGGTTTAAGCCTGCAAGTGGTACTACAGAATAAAAACTAAATTAAAAAAAAATGAAAGAATTTTACACCTTTTGCAGACCTAGGAGATAAGTGTCTATTTATTGGGGGGGGGACCAAAAATAACTGTAATTCCTGAAGTATGCCTGATAGAAAACCAAGTTGGATACTATATGGGAAATATCATTTCCAATAAATAGATTTTAGTACATAAAATGTTAAGACTTAGAAATAGACTTCCCAAGATCTTTCCTTAATTTAATTCAATCAAATAATATTCTTTAGAAATAAAAGCAGTAGACTACTATTATTCTTCTGTATCAGCTCCTGCTCTTATTCACACCCCTGTCAGCTATCAGTCTGGGCCAGAATTTTTGACTGGAGTTACCTTGAAACCTCAGTGAGTTGGTGTGGGTTTCTTGTAAGCCCTTCAGTGAGAAAGCACTAACTCAGAAATTCTCTTTTGCCATGCATGGTGTTTATAAGAGTACAGTTCCTCGCAATGGCAGATGGTGGCTGGGAAAAAAATATTTAGAGCAGAGGTCAGCTAACTCTCTGTAAAAAGCTTGTTATAAATATTTTAGGCAGTGTTGGTCAGACAGTCTCCGTCACAACTACTTAACTTTGCCATTGTAATGTACAAGCATCTATGGAAAATACATAAATGAATGAGGATGGCTGTGCGCCAAGAAAATTGCATTTTTTTTTAATAGAGAGGGCTGGATTTAATCCAATGGCTGTCGTCTGCTGACCCTTAGTCATTCTAGACGAATGGTTGCTAGTCCACCAGCTGACAGCCGGTGGCCATATTTAGCTAGAAAGAGTGTTCTGTTTGACTCCACAGTGTTGGTCTCCATGATGCTTTCATTTCCTATTAGCTGCAAATGTTTAAAATTCAGGAGATTATTACATACAAATATGGAATTTGGCATCTGAAAAACATACAAAGACCTGGTTTCTGTTTTTCTCCTTGGCAGCAGCTGTGTTCCCTTCAGGGTAGGCGTTTGCTCGCTTATTCTCCATAGTATGCATCCGCCACTCTCTGGTACCTTCTGGAAGTTCGCATCTACTTCACTCATTAGCATTTCCCAGCCTGCCCTCAAGCCTGAGTTTATGAATACTTTATAGTGGATCCTATCTCTGCTTCCATATTGTCCATTTCTCAAAAATTACTAATTTTGTTTCAATAATGCTGAGGGACAGGGGTATTTTCACAAACGTATGTATGGCAGTATAGTATTCTCAGTGACTCAGTGAAGACAAGAACTGAACTGTAGGGATAATGAACTCATTCGTTTCCTACATCCATCCTAAAACGTTATCTCAGAAATCAGGTCTTTCTTCCTCTCCCTTCTTTTTTCTATTCTCAATTTGTGGACCAGAAAGAAGGTACATTTTTTTTCTTCACAACTTTAAGTATTTTCTATATTTTTATTATATTACTTTCAGTCTCATTTTTGTCCATCTGAAGAGTCATATCTATGTTCTTTCATATGCATATATAAATTATATATACATATATGTATATATATAATTTATATATACATTTGTATATGTATTTATAAAATACATATGTTTTATATATACATATATATGTGTTTTAATAAAAGTAGCTTATTTACTGTGCATCAACAATGTGCCTGTCATCCCCGAAGGTGAGATTTTAAATTACACGATTCAACTTATTTAATTTCATCCATTTAATGCCTTCTATGTACCAGACACAGTGTTGGCAATCGAAATATACTCACAGTTGTTATTGTCATGGAAGAAGGGGACAAGTAAGCATAAGACTTCCAAATGGATAATCTATAGAGATCTTTGCATTTGTAATTAAGTACATAAATGAACTAAGAAGAACAGTAAAAACCACAACTATTCATCAAAATCATGAAATAAATGGTGAATTTAATTTAATTCAGAATGCATTATTAGGATAAATGGGGAATTCTGTGGTTTGAAAAAAAGAGTGGCTACCAATTTGTTTAACATCTGCAAAAGTAAGCCATGCTCGGGAATGCATAGTGAGGTTCAATGCTTTAAAGATCTGTGCAGACTTATGCAAGATTGCTGAGTGCCAAGCAGATAAAACACTGACTAAAAGAACAATGTAAAGGAACTTTGTCTTAGTCTGTTTCCTGCCGCTACAACAGAATTTCTGAACTGCTAAGTGATAAGCTATAGAACTGTATTTGAGTCACCCTTCTGTAGTCTGAGAAGTATGGAGCATGGCTCTGGGGTATGTTGAGAGGCTCTTCTTACTGCTTCATTCCACAGTGAAGGCAGAAGGGCGAGAGGCTGAGAGCGAAACAGCAAGGGGAGGTTGAACTCACTTTTAGTACAAGCCCACTCTTTTGATGACTAGCCCATTCCCCAGATAGTGGCATCAACTCATGTATGAGGACAGAGTGCTCATGACCTGCTCAGCTCTTAGTAGGCGTTACCTCCCAACACTGTTGCAGTAGGGATTAAGTTCCCCAGACATGAACTCTGGGGACATAGTCAATCAATAGGGGATGCATACAGCAAGAATTGTACTTTATCATGAGTGACTGCAAAGGAGCTGCTTGAAAGAAAGATAATACCAACTGTAGAGAAGTTCTGCTCTCTGGGCTGTTAGTCATATAGTATAAACAGAATCTTTGAAGAATGTTCCTTAATGACATTATCTCATTTTGCCACTGTAAATAAAATACCACCAATGCATCGGGAACAGCCAAGAAATATGTAAAAAAGCAAAACTTTGTTTTTTGTTTGTTTGTTTGTTTGTTTTGTTATTTACTTTTTTCACTAAAAGCATGCTTACTTAACCTTGGAATTCTGAATGCACATGTGGAGAATATACCTAAGCAAGCCTGGTGGTACTGTTTTACTAATAGCATCTGTAATAGTCCAGATGTGTTACAGATGCTCTGTAAAGAGCAACTGAGTAAGTTCATGTGGGCATAGTGCCTGGTGCCTGGTAGGTGTGCATTAGAGAGCAGTTGATAAGTGCATATGGGCGGAATGCAACTGAAAATAGAAAAGAGTAAGAGTAAAGATGAAGAAGCATTGCTAAATTTCCTAAATTCTTAGACAAAAAAAAGTGTACGTAACTTCTTATTTCTTCCCGCTTTCGAAGTAGCTTCTGTGAACTCCCCTGGAATCCTTTATCAGAATATTTGTTTGTGGTAAGTGACATCATTTATCTTTCTGACCCAACTACAGTCAGTACCCTTGCCAGGAAAGAAAAACGGTACTTTTACTCTTGCACTGACCCTTCCAAGAATTACCCTTCTGATAATTCCATTCAGACTTTCTCTGAACCTCTGTGTTCATTTACATTCCTAATCATTTGAAATTCTATTTAGAGGTTGAGTTTTATTCCCCCTGGAGCTTGGAACCAGGACCTCCTGCCTGACAGCCTGTTCAACATCTCGTGAAAGGAAATAATGAATGAAAAGGTCAGACAGTCCATTTAAGTAATAACATTTTTCCACATTTCAAGATGCCATAGTATTGTGACAATCCATATACGTTTCTGGAAAGCCAGAAAGAAAGCAAGATTTTAGCTTTTGGTTTTAATAAATATTTTCCAATAAAAATAAGTGAAACATATTGATGCCTTAACCAATGAACTGAAAACAACAACTAAAACAAAACACAGCCAGGACATTTTCTAGTTTGATAGAATTGAATAAAAGCAGTTTAAGCATACAGCAGCCCATGTACATTCAATCACTATCTATTATTTAGAATAGAGGCTTTGTGTTTTTTTTTTATGATGTTTTCTCTTAAGTTTTATGATGATATTTTTTTGCTAAACAAGGCAAGCTTTGGGAGTTTGGGCCTTTATTTTACTATTTTTTCATGTCTCTGTGTTACATTATTCATGTTGACTTCAGTTCCATTCTTTTTCCAGCTCCTAATTATACCCTCCGATTCTGTAGCGATGCGTTTGTTCCTAAGTGCAATCAAGAAGCATATTAGAAATCAGCTGTACATAGTTAGACTTTTATAAATGGAAAGTCTATTACATTTGTGTTAGAAACAGAATGCTCATACTGGAATTCAATTGCAGTTGATAGACATGTATCGATTGCTGAGGACATACAAGGGCTGCACCAAGCACTGTGGGAAATAGTGCCATAAATAAAATACCATCCTTGCTGCAGGGACCTCGGGGTCCAGAAGGCAGGATCATGTGGTGACTAATAGTTCAGCCTTTGCAGTTAGGGCTAATGTTCAAATCTTGTTTTGTTTCGCTGTTCATAAGCCCTGTGATTTCTCAGAGATGTGGTCTTCTCCACTAAATGAGAACAATACTAGCCATGAAAACTCATGTCTTATACTATACATTTCTGATTATAAAACTAGTATGTGTTCCTTATGAAAAATTCAGTTGTAACAGAAAAAACTATATAAAATAAAATGATGGAAGGCTCACTGCTCTTCTCAAATCCTGAAATAACCACTGTGAAGTTTGATTTATATTTTTCAAGAAATTGTTCCTGTAGATATACTTACATACTATTAATTCTTCTGTGAATTCCATTTGCATTATCCATATTATTTTAGAACACTTTAATACACTTTTTAATTGTGGGATTATTTTAGATTTACAGGAAAGTTGCAAAAATGGTCCAGAGATTTCATTTATCCATCACCCAGTTTCCTTGAACACTAACACCATCCCTAGACTGAAAATTTTACCAAAACTAAAAAAATTTACATTAATACATTTCTATCAAATAAATGTTAGGCTTTATTTGGATTTCACAAAGATGTTTTCCATTAACATCTTTCTTCTGATCCCAGATCTAATCTAGGATTCTGTTTTACACCTTTTGCTGATTTGGTTTAATAAAGCGTTTGTGTAATCTCACATCTGTACATGTAGTGTGAAAGCCATGTACAGTCCTTTAAAAATCACTCTACATGGTTTTCATGAATTAAACCCATACAGTATAATTTATTTACCCCCACATTACTTGTTGATTTTTATATGAATTTTAAAGGAATCTAAACATTACTTGTTGATTTTTATATGAATTTTAAAGGAATCTAAACATTACTTGTTGATTTTTATATGAATTTTAAAGGAATCTGACATGTGTCATTGCTTTAACTGTATTGTATGACATGATTTCACCACTCCCTGCATCTCCTGGGTGCCAAAGAAAGGCTGTGCCATCTTTCCATCAGTAGTTCCCCGCATAATAGGTACACACCTGCTATTTTTCGTATATTTTTTCTATGACAATTTATCTCTTCAAATTTTAATTGTACTAATTTTCATTATATAGATGTCATTACTTTTGGAATGAACAGAGTTGTCTTTTTATTTGTGACAACTATTACTGCTTTAAAGCTGAAGAAATTGTATGAAAGGCCCAGTTTAAAAGGCAAAGGCAAGTATTTGTAATCCCATTCCTTATTAGTGGTTTTCCAGTTATGGCATAAAAATAACAGCAATCATCTACTGACAGATGAATTAGTTTTTGGACAATGGTCAATAAATGAGGCACCAGAAGACAGCTTTACCTTCTATGGATACAGCACAGGATTATAAATTAGGACTTTTTTCCTTTAAGTCCCATTTATCCCATTAATCGATACATTAACCAAAACTAATCTTTTTCCTCCAGTCTAGTCTGGTTATAGGGTGAATGTGTGGTGGCAAGCACCTGTATTTAGGTAGTGAAGATTCTCTAAGTCCTTCAATTTGTAATAGTCTTTTAGGTGTCATTTTTAGGACAGCTGCTATCAAGTTGATTAGCTAAATTAAGACCTAAATTGAAAATGAAATGTTCCTATATTAGTGTGACTGTGTATTTGATGTTCACTGTGAAATTGAGGCTAGGCAGAGAGTTAAAAATCAGTACTGTTTTTTACTTAGAAAAAGGCAATGAGCAGGAACCTGAGATGGCCACCTCCTGAGTTCATCTTATTGTTATTCAGTTTCCATTCTAATGCAGTTTTTTCCCTGCTCAATATCAGTTTATAAAAGCATGTTACATGTCCACTGATCCCAGATAACTAAATAAATCCCAGTTTGTAGTCATATAACTAAGTCCCGGTTAGTATCTGTACAAATGCCAGCCAGAGATGGGTGCAAGGAATTCAAAATAAATCAAGCATTAAATCTACACATCTCAACAGAATAAAAGTAGGAATGAGGAGTCCAACTCATTATCAGTCACACACAAACTCACAAACACACACACACAAACACACACAAACACACAATAGGGTACATTATGCATTTTCTTTTGCTTGATTCATATTTAGGTTTTGTTTTTCTTTTGGACAACATCTATAAATGGTTTGTTTTAGGACATGGAATCCAGAGCACCAAAGAACTGAATTTACTTCTGTATCTGTTCATGCCTTGGTGACCTGTTCCTGATAATGTTATACTGGTCAGATTTCCCATTTGAATGAGGTAGCAACATCCCACAAGTTGTAAGTTCCTGAGAAGGATTTTTGCAGTTCTTTTCCATATGCTTCTTGCAGAAATCTTTTTACCCATAATGACGCTTGAAATTACTACTTTCTCAAGAATAGGGTGTATAATCCAGGGGGTTTGTAAGCTCCATTTGATGGAAATCTTTGGATAAAAAGTTTAAATTGGTTCATTTTAATGACTGGCAATCAGAAGAGATAATCCATCATTAAATTCTAAATCCAGTGTATTGAGTCTGAAAAAATAACACTACCTTATAGATGCACAATTGATAATATATTCTAGGTTCTTTCTTTTGCAGTTAATCATCCTGAACATATTAGCCTCGGGTTTCTGGAAGTCAAAATAATGGCATGGTGATTGTTAAGGGACCATGTTATATAAGGATGTTCTCATATTTAAATGAATACTTCACTTCTTGTTTCTGAAAAGTGAATATTGGTAGGTTGGTTTTGAATGTGCTTTGAATATTTTAATAGAACTGGGTTCTAACTAGGAGGAAATAAAAATATCTATGTAGCAGGCATTGCAGGTCCACTTCTTGGTTGTAAAACTACTTCCTAGTAGCATTAGTTCCAAAATATTCTAATTGAAATAAATTATATTTTAAAGTTCTAACAGGCTAATGTGGAAAGACAATCTGAGTTCAACCTAAGGGCTCAGTCTGGCACTGATAGAAAGGATATGTGTGTGTGTGTGTGTGTGTGTGTGTGTGTGTGTGTGTGTGTGTTTAATTTTATCCCTCTTGGGAGATCATACAGGTCCCTAAGTCTTCTTACAACTGATTCATAACTTATTTCAAGTGACACCGGGACTTAGAAGGAATATGAATATGACCTGAAATTTACTAAGAAAAAAACAAAATAGTCCATGAATGTCAGTACAATACATAAAATACACCTTACTCAAGTAAACTAATTGATATCAGACCCATGCATGCTACTCATTTCTGTAGATAGAAAATTAGAGTGTCAATTGCAGAGCATTCTTATCTTTTCATCAGTCAGATTGGGGGAACTCTGTAAATTGTTTGAAACTGATTACATTGCTAATCTAAATCTTCAGTCTTATGCACTGACAATTTTTATATATTCTAAAATTTGGATCTATTGAGTCATTAGTCCCTGCTGAAAGTACTCAATTCTTGTCTTTTTAGAACAGAAGCAGCCACGGACAATATGTAAACCAAGGAATATGTTTGTGCTTAAATAACTTTATATTTGAGGATATTAAAATTCAAATTTAATATAATGTTACATGTCACAAAATACTATTTTTTAGATCCCCCAACTATTTAAATATTACCATTCTTAGTTTGTTGGATCATGCAAACATGTTCAGTGGTCTGGATTAATTTCTAACAAAAACATGTGTATGTTTTTTGTTTAAGGGACAGCGTGTTGTCTCCCCAAAAATAATTGGCTGCCAACAAATTTTTCTTGTGTTCAACCTGATTTATCAGGGGAATAAGCACTACTTGTTTGTGCTTTGTTCTTTTCCAAAATTTCAATACTAGAAATATATTTATTTGATTTCATATCAAAATATAAATGCCATCTTTTCCAATGAACTATCATTAAAGGTAGAGGAGAAAGAATACATATTCTGGGAGTCTGGGAGGATAGCCCCAAGTTGCCAATTCCATAATTTTCCCTAAAATCTAATATTTTACCTTAAAATACTACATTAATGCTACATTCTATACCATCCTGCTTCTATGTATATTTCTATATACACAAACTTTTAAATACCTGAACAATTTACTTTCTCCATCTAGCCACAGAACCTCTGAATAATTGTGTAGTATCCTGTGATGTGCCATGCCAGAGGCACCCAAAGGGCAGGGCACACCTCAGGTTAAAAAACACAGCACTGGGGAAAAATGGCGGCACATGAGTCCAAATGTGGAGCAGCTTTTCCATGGTAGAAGGAGAAGCATAGATGCATACCCTGGCTATCTTCATGACTGTGGTGGCCTCTATCTCTTTGAACCATGGCTTCCACTTGCAGGTCTGACTGTAGCTCATGGAAGTAGGATAGCATCGGCTTTCCAGGGCGTTTTATTGAGCAATGTTACTGTGTGATGAAGAAGCCACCATCTCTTCTTATCTAGGCAAGTATAGGCTTAAAGTTAGATGGGCATAATCACTCAAACCTCCCTTTTCACTGTCAAAACTATCCGGTTACATGATAAAATACATTGTGACATTAAAGGATTCAGTCATTTAATGTCATTCTCTTCCTTTCTTACATTTCCTACTGTGGTTTTGTTCACTGTGTCCAAAACTAACCCCTGTGCTCCAGTATGAATTCTAGATTTTTCCAAAGCCACCTGGCAGGTCCAGATTTGCACTGTCTAAGAGAGTGAGGGAGAGAAGCGGGCAAACCGGACAGCCATGAGGTACTAGGCCTTGAGTACCTGCATACTTAGGGAAGGGATTGCATTAGATAGCCCTGCTGCCTTTTGACATTTTGACATTTGTCACTATCTCTTTCTCTCTCTCTCTCTCCCTCTCTCTCTCCTTCTCTTTCTCTCTCTCTGGAGTTAACCTTTAACCTTCAACCTAAGCTCTGTACTGTCACTGGAGACAGCTTTTTGCAATGCGATTGTTTCTTAGACTTTTACTGACTCTCCATTGAGATATTTTGATAAAATCTTTGGTGATCTGCCTCCAGCGTTTATTTCTCTCTGCCACTTTCAGTCCCTTACAGGTTTCCTCTCCTTTAGATTACTCTAATATCTAGCTACTCTCACTCCCTTGTGTGCTGTTCCTTCTCCTGGAATGTTCTGCCCTATGAGCATTATGCTGATATTTTCTTTCTGGGTCAGAGCACAGGTTGCCTTCTATATTAGTTACTTTCCCATCACTGGGACCAAATATTTGCATCTTCAGTTTTCCAGAATCCTCTCAGTAACCAATTCTAAAGGCTTCTGAAATACATGGTCAGGGTATAGTCAGCAACAGCCTCACTCTTGGTACTTTTCTCATTGCTGGGAAAAAATGCCTAACACTGGCAACTTTAAAGGAGGAAAAGTTGATTTGGGCTAACAATTTTCAGGGGATTCAGCCCATGGTTGGTTGTCTCCAAGGCAGAGAATGCACAGGAGAAAGCCATGGTGGAAGAGAGTTGCTCAGCCCATGGTAGACAGGAAGGTGAGAGAGGGAAGGAGGGAGAGAGAGAGAGAGAGAGAGAGAGAGGATAGAGGAGGAGGAAGAGGAAGAGGAGAAGAAGAGGAAGTGGAGAGGAGGGAATGGGGAAAAGAGGGAATTGGAGAAGGGGAGAAGAGAAAGGAGTAGCTGGGACAAGAATGCACCCTTCCAGGTTACACGCACTGGGACCCTCCTCCTAACAGGCCCCACCTCCTAATGTGTGACACTTTACATCTAAACCATAACACCTTCCTTTTAGCCCTTCTTTCTTTTGTAGATTAGTTATGTCTTCACTCTGCTCCCCTAATTCTAGGGATAATTTAATCCTCAAATTTAGGACTCTAAATTCCATGTGAGAGTTTTCTTCTCTCACTCACTAGGTTATTGGTTTCTTTTTTTTTTTTTTTTATTTTAACGGTTATTGGTTTCTTAGGAGTAGAAAACAGAACTTTCACTCCTGTAGGGAGTGGGTAGGGACGTGGAACTGAGTAAAAGTTGGATGAGAAGATAAGTAAAAATGAAAAAAGAGTGTTATTTCTGGGGGAAAAAAAACAACAAACATTAAGATGCAGATGATGGTAATGAGGGCATTAGTAAGAGAACTAAGTAGAAGACACTTTAATTGGATATGGGACCATATCAGTGTGAATCTTTGTATTCCCATGACAAGATCATTGCAGCGTGGTGGAAAGGAGGAAGGATTTTCTGTCTCCTCCAAAGGGGCTTCTGCCTTATTATCATCAATGAATATTTCTCATTTTCTGAGTTTAGTTGTTATCACAGTGATCCATACCTTTGGTTTCCCTAGGAACTTCATTATTCCAGATAAAATTGGGTATCGTACAATAATTGTAGAAGGTATGCACAGTCCTGGAAGACGGAAAAAGATTCTAGAGTTTAAAAAGTAGAGCAGTGAATTCCCCAGTTTATGGGTTTGGTAGATAGAGGCTCACTGGCGAAATCCTAAAAAGGAATAAAAATGGATTAGCTGTAAATGTGTGGTGTTTTTAGCGATCACCTGTCTTTCAGGAGTCAACCAGAACAAGCAAGTCTACTGACAGCCTACTCTCTCCACAGAAAGAACTTTAATTTATTGTTTGTGTGCATTTGTCTCCTCCAGTAATAAATAATTTATCCACATTGGAGTACTTAGTTTCTAACACAAAATCTGGCTCCCTGTGAACACAAAGTAGTTGTGGAACAAATAAGCTAAAGACTGTAGGAACACTTAGTTGTCTCTGACACAACGAAAAAGGCAAATAGAGTAAAAATGTAGCATTTGTCATTTAAAGACGCGTGATCTGAAGCAGTGTTCAGGGAAACGAAGTGAGCAGGAGAATGTGTTAGACTTTTTCTGCTCTGCCCTGATAGGGCCAGAACAAGAGGGTTGCAATCCATTGGAAAAGAGGAAATTGCATGGAGAATACCTGAGAGAGTGACAGTCTTGGCAAACATAAGGAATACGGTGGAGATAACTAGAACAGTAATAAAAAGTGACGTCTACATTCAACTTAAAGGATCAGCAGTCACATTAATTGAAAACAAAAGGAAAAGTGACGGAGGCACGGAGCACATATGATGACTGTGCACTACTGACAAACAAATATAAATGGAAAACAGACTCCAGCAGGGGCCGTTACTGATGATGGGCAGTGTTTATAAAATTGTCTGGTAATTATCAAGTTCTACATACATGGTAGGGGTCATTATGTTTAGATTTCTGTTCTCCCTTTCTTAAAAACAACAGAGAAATAACATAGAATTCTCATGTAGAGAATATGGTGGAGGGTATAAAAGAGCCGTTTTCAAATATTTAGTGGACCACGATGTGGAAAAGAGATTAAGGTTTATTTTGCCTACTTTAGTTAGAACTGCATATGGAAAAGCTCAACGAAGGTGCTCAGATTAAGTGTGTTTTATGGTTCTGATGTGTTAAAAGATGATTTCCAATAAAAGAAAATTCATGACTCTCATAGAATATAAGTGAACATGTGTTAACATTTTTACTTAACTTGTTAATCAAAAAATACTGATGAGGTATTACAACCAGTTCAAAGGCAAATCCACAGAACAAACAAATGTGGATTTGCTAAATAGCTGTTGTTGGGGCTGGGGATTTAGCTCCGTGGTTAGAGTGCTTGCCTAGGAAGCATGAGACCCTGAGTTCAATCCCCAGCACCAAAAAAAAAAAAAAAAAAAAAAAAAAAAAAAAAAAAAAAAAAGCTCTTGTTGAATTGGAATCAGATACAGCACATTTTTCTGTTGAATCACAAAATTTCCTCTAGTGCAGTGGTGGCAACCATATGGCACACATGCGCAGCAAGCTATTTGTGTCGTTGAAGGCTCTAAAAGGTTTGCCATTACTGGCCTAGAGTCTTCCTTTTTAATCAAAAGTAATTTCAAAGAAAAATTGTTCCTGATTAGCAGACATGAAATATTGTGCTTCCTGATTCTTGTTTTTCTGAAATGGTCCAAAAGAAGACGAATGATTACGTGTTGTAGGGTATTGTAGAAAAAGTTTATCCAAAAAAGAATTGGCTTGCATGGTGACTTTAAAGGTTGCTAAGAACTTTAAAGTTACCTCACCACTCAGCGGGCCAGATCCTGAACCTAAATCAACACACTTTGGTCCTTTTACAAATTCAAGTTCTTGATAAAACAACCCAACACCTTTCCCAAGCTCCTGAGGTTTTCCTTTGTTTCCTACTGTGCCTTGAGTCTGCCTGGCCTTTGGATTCCAATCCTCTCTTTTTTGGCCTGACTTCACCAACTAAAATCCCTTTCTGCCTCTTAAAAGTGCTTTTGAGTTGGACAAAATAAAGAAGACAATAATATGTGGTTCTTACAAGTTTTGTTTTGCCTCTCTCACCATTTCCCTGAAAGAAGGGTGGAAGTCCTAACTCAGACTGTGGCTTCATTTGGAAATCAGGTCATTACAGATGTAGTTAGTTAAGCTATGAGGTCAGATGAGAGTAGGGTAGACCCCTTATCCATTGCAACTAGTGTCCTTCTAAGAAGAGGATCATGAAAAACAGAGACACATAGGGACATGACCATGTAATGATGAAGGCAGAAACTGGAGCCATGAGTCTGGAAGCCAAGAAACACCAAAGATTGCTGGTGGCTACCAGAAACACAGAAAAGGCAAGAAAAAACTCTTTTAGAGAAAACATGGCTTGGTGATATCTTGAATTTGGACTTCTTCCCTCCAGAACTGTGAGACAATAAATTTCTGTTGTTTTTAGTTACACAGTGTGTGATACTTCATTAAAACAGCACCAGGAGACTAATACAAAGAGGCAGACAAACCTCTCTTTCAAGGGTCAGCTGCGAGCCTCCTTTTAAATGCAAAGTGCTCAGCGTAATCAATGTGTTATATACTGTCCTGGCAAATATAAGCCACTCAATAAATAGTAGTTCCCTCACTATCTTTTTTTTTTCAAACCCTAAACCTTTAAGTCATCAGTGCAGCAAATACATATCATGTAATGCAAGGACGGTGAGTTGCAACCACATCTGAGTTTAATCTTCAGCTCCTCTGTCACTAGCTAGATATATGACTTGGAGAAGTTTATTGTTCTTACTTTCAGTTTTCTAGATAAAACTATCTTTCTCTACAGGATAAAGATGAGAAACAATGGCTGCAGACTTGGCATGTGGTAAATACCCAATATTTAGTAACTACTATAATTTTATTCTTCTTGTGTGATTATTCTTATTATATTAGCTCTTCATGGTTTGCATTGCCACTAGAGAGCTTTTAATTGTTATATTTGCTCAAACAATTGAATTTATAATCACTGGATTTATAAAGGGAAATCTGACTGCTTTAAAACTTCTCTTTATATCCTAGACATTTTAAGACTTGAAAAATTAGTGCTTTTCACTTTTATTTTTGAACTGCTGCTAATTTTAAAGGACTATTAATCCCCCATGTTTATGACTCACCAATTCATCACCACCATGATGCCTTTTACAGCAATATGTGACTCAGGAGAGGCATGAACCAAGTCCCTTAGAGCATTTGAGGGTGAGGAAATAGCTGAAAAGTGGAGGCTGAAGAGTTCTGCAGAAAATAAAGATACTTGAGCATGTGTTCAAGTTTGATTCATTAATGTTGAGTGGATTTTAAAGTCAGTTTTCCTAGCTCTCCTTGTTCTACTATTACAAGATCTGACAGAGGGAATGCCGACCAGCAGGGCCACTGTCTTCCCTCCCCTGTTATCCTTACAGTTAATTCTGTATATGTATTACTAAGAGAAAGAGAAAATACTTACTGGGCATTCACTTAGCCAGAACATTATATACCAGTGTAGTATTAATGAGTCTGGGGCAAAATAGGTTTGGGGTCAATAACAGGTGCTAAGATACAAGTATAAACAAGCCCAAAGAAGTTATCATGAAAATGATACAATGCATTTATTCTGGATAAGAGAGAACTAAAATGTAATACGCACTTTGCAAATTAGCTTAATAGTGTGGTATTTCCTTTTAAGCATGAATACCTAAGGCAGCTGATTTTAATTTTTGGAAACATTTATTCTAGTGAAATACATATTCCACATGTCCATTGTTGTATAATAATGCCCCTAGGGAGTAAGGAAGTTCCACATCAGGGACCTTTCTCTTTTATGTAACCTTTAGAAAATGAATGTCTCTTTTCTCTTTCTCCTCCTCCTCCTCCCCCCTCTCCTTCTCCTTCTCTTTATCCTTCTTCATCACTGGCAATTGAGCCCCAGGCCAGTCCCCTATAGTACCAGTGATCTACATCTCCAGCCCGTGGACTGAGCCTTGATCCGTAACCTCCAGTAGCATCATCTAGAACCAGGCAAGACCCAAGGATGTGGTCCACGTGCCAAGCTCTGAACTCATTTCTGTCTTTAAGCACTTGAGGCCTGGAGTTAGAGGCCAGAAGACCATAGAGAATGGCTCATCACTGAACCGTGTGGGTAGGGAACAAATCCAAAGGAAATCCTTGGGCAATGGGGGGTTATGGTTACATGTATGGACCCACTGAGGTGGTCTTTTATGCATGTGTGCACATGTGTAGGACTTAGGCCTACCCAGCATGCATTTTTCATCCCGCAGGTACTAGGCAGCTCAACTGTGTGAGGCACAGGGGAATGGAAGACACTGGACGTTTCCTTTTGACACTGATACTGTCAAAATACTGAAGACATATTTTTGAGTGACTATTTTAAGGGAGGGACATTTATCTGTAACTAGTCCAGAAAGATAAGAAGTTTGCTATTTCCTAGCTCTAAAATTCTCAGAGTCTTTTCTGTGGTCGAACAGTCTCAGAGAGGTCTCTATTCCTACTATTTTTAAAGCTTCACACTGCTCATTGGTTATGCTGATGGGAAGAGATCACACAGAATCCCCGATGTAGACGATGAATACTTCTGTGTTTGCTCTAATAGACTGTAACTCCTGAGGCTAAGCAGACTTCTGAAATGGGCCCTAAGATTTTTTGTGCTCTAATGTACAAAGCCTTCCCACTGTGTGTGAGCAGGATGAATCAATATGATGGAATAATCACTCCCTTGATTGTATTTCCTTACGTTAAACTCCATTCTAATGGACAGAGACAACCTCTCTCACTGGCTTTAAATAGAGCAAACTGCCATGGGTGGGAGAGGGCTCAGAGGAGGTAACACTATGAGACCCACAGATCCTGAGAATAGCCCCTGACTGAGCCATTGAGAAGTAAGAACCTCAGTCGTATAACGGAAGGAACTGAATTTTTCCAACAGCAGTGAGCTTGGAAGAGACCTCAGAAAAGATCAGTCCCTGGCTGACACCTAAATTTCAGCCTGGTGAAACTCTGAGCTCTATGTTGAACTCCTAACTAACCCCTGGGAACCCTGACGTAATAAATGTGTGTTGTATCTGGTTATTCATTATTTAGCAATAGGAAACAAGTACATGGTGATTTCCAGGAAAAGAGGACGGCGAATCTAAGTAAATTGGTATGCAAGAAAAACACTCTGTGCAAATTGTCTTTGTTCAAGTAACTCACGAAATATTTCTCCCTTTTCCCTTAGCCTAGTGTTTCACAAAACAGCAGCAGGCCTGGAACAGTTTGGACATTGTTGTGGTCTGTGTGGTGCTATCCGTGAGCCTGAATGAGTTTTTGCTGACTTAGCAGAACAGTTATTTTGTGTAATAACTTGTAATTGACTGAAGGCTTATTGTTCTACAGGTTTTTTTATGTGTCTTTTTAATGATTTTATTAAGGCAAATTGCAAACTCGTATTTTTCCCCACTGCAGAAAACCTTAATCTTGAATCTTCCTTTTGTCCCACCTTTCCCCCAAATGTATATTGCAAAGAACAATTTCAATATATCATTTATTTAGAGGGATAGATGAAGATGCCTTTTTATAGATTTAGAGGAAGAAGAGAAGACCATCCAGTAAAAATTGCATATCAAATCTTGTATCTTGCTCGGACAAATGGACATTGCTGAGGACGTCCTGGCATCCCTGTCAGAATTTCAAAATTCCGTGCCTCATGTCTCTCTTAAATGGAAAAACGTTTTCACTGAGTTCTTTTTATTTTTAATATTTTATAAATAAGTTTTATTGTGTATATTCAAAGTTTACAATATGATGTTATGGGATAGTAAAATGGATACTACAGTGAAGCACATTAGCATATCTGTCATCCACATAGTTATTTTTTGTAATAAGAGGACCCAAAATCTACTTATTTAACAGAAATCCCTAATACAATACAATTTTAAACTTTGTGTCTCCACATTTTACATTCAATTTCTAGGCTTCATTATCCTATGTATCTGCTATTTTGTTTTCTTTTACCTGTATCTCTCCACTTCTGCTCTCTTTTAAAGAATATATTCTCGAGCTCACTTTGACAGCACATATACTAATATATATATATATATATATATATATTTTTTTTTTTTTTTTATTTTTAACCAAGAACATGTATTGGTACATTGTATACATAATGATCACATTCATCATGGTTATTTTGTACCTGTACATGATGTATCTTGGTTTTTCCCCCTCTTCCCCACCCCTCCCCTCTGCTCCACACTTTCTGATTTACAGCAGGTTTATTTATATTTTCTCATTTTTTCCCTTTCCCCTTTCTTTCCTTTTTCCCTTCCTACTTTTCCCCCTTCTCCCTTTCTAGTTCTCCTCTCTTTTGAGTATTATCTTCCTTTTGTATAATATCTATTACACCTCTTTGTCCTTATTTACACTTACGGTTTCTCATATCAAAGAAACAATTTGATGTGTTCTCATGAGTGTCTGATTTATTTCACTTAAGAGTATGTTCTCAAGGTACATCCATTTACCTACAAATGTCTCTATCAAAAAACTACAGCTAGAGGTTCCATTTGATCCAGCTATTCCTCTGCTTGGGATCTTCCCAGAAGAATTAAAACCATCATACCACAGCAATATATGCACAACCATGTTCATAGCAACACAATTTGTAATAGCTAAGTCTTGGAAACAACCTAAATGCTCAACAATTAATGAATGGCTAAAGGAGATGTGGTTTTTCTACACAATGGAGTACTATTCACTGAGTTCTTGATATATTTGAATTAATGTTTTTTGCATCATCCCTGATATGTTGTGGGTGCTGGATTTGAGTAGGTAACACTTTTCTCCCTAAATAGTAGGGTTTTGTGATTTGGTTTCTGACTTGTAGGTCTATTTTTTAAAGCTCTGTGAGGTAAATCCACAAGTTAACACTTTTTCAGTCTTTCAGGTCAGTTTGCATTCACATGTAAGCCAAATGCACTTGAAATAAAGGTGTCCACCAAGCAGTTGATAGTGTGATGTTCAATTGCCTTTTTTTGTAGATTGAGACAGTTCTTTGTGGGTACTTTTTCCAGAATCCTAAGAGGGGTTATTCTCCAACTCTGTCATTTTACTGATGGGCAGTATCCCATATATATAATGGCTTCTCTGGCCCCTATGAAAGTGAAAATAGCCCCAGGAAAACTGATGTATTTTAAATTCTAAACCAAGTCACCATATTTGAAAATTTTAACAGGGCACAGTTCTTACGTTGTTTTATGCGAATTGTTCATGCTGTAATGAACTTAATATATACTTCAGGTTCTGCAACTTTTGTCTTTGAAATAGTTTTTGCACATTACTCAAGGTAAAAAAAAATTGTCTGATCCAATTAAGTTCTGTCAATCTGTCAATGTTTTCATAGGAATGAATTTATTAGTTTGTATTTAAAAAACACATTTATCAGCAAGAATGCAGAGAGTTAAAAGACAGAAAATATTTGAAAAGCAAGTCCACAAAGAGACACAGGAAGGAAAATTGAGTTTCTTCACTTTTGAAGAACCTTGTCTGCTGTTACTTCATTTAATATTTCTGCCAAAATCTACCATCCATTAATTACTCACCTATCTATCCTCTCATTCATCTATCCATTCTTCTATTCTCCATCCATTCATCCATTCTCCATCCATTCATCCATCCATTCATCCATCCATCTATCCATCCACCTACCCACCTGCCCATTCCATCTATTCCCCACACACCTTTCCCTCCATCCATATATTTATCAGTCTGATACTCATTGAGTGTCTGTCATTCTGTCATTTGCTAGGCATTTATGGATAATTCAATACCCCAACATAAATTTCCTTATATAATACCTCAGTGGAGCAAAGAGAAAGAGAATTTTGAAAAATTAACTGTCACTCAGAGCTTAGAGAATAATGTGCAGCAGACTATATCTAAACTTTCCAAATAGCTTCTGCAACTCCCTTCCCCCATGTCTCCTCCCTCTTTCTCCCCCTCTTCCCAACCCATTCCCACTTCCACCTTTCTCCACAAAATACACAGAGGATCCAGCCTCAGTGCTACTGGGAACAGGCGCACAGACTATGGCCTCAAATGATGCCATGGACGAGCCCTACAGGTTTCATGAAATTTGTCTTGCAATATAAATGTTTGTTTCATTTTTCATCATAAACTATTTTCCATTAAAGTTTAAAGCTTATTCTCTCTGCTCCACAAGACTCCATTTGTAACAAGGTCAGATTTGTTTGTTCATTTGTTTATTTATTTATTTACAGGTAAGAGAAGTGTATGTCTATATATCCAGATTTGCTTTGATTCCTTCTCCCTAAGATGAATTCAAATGTAATGAATTTCTTAAGCCAGACAGAGACTCTTGTGAAGCATCACATCCTTCTATTTCAGTTTAATCTTCTATTTAATGGAAAACTGAATATGTCCAAAGATTGCAATTTCTGCTTTATTTGGAGTAATGTCGATGCAAGGATCAATTACATCTTGATTATTATATCCCTTATACCCTTGATTGCTTAGGCCACTATCAGTCCCATTATTTGAAGTAATCAGAATGCTTTCACCATCTCAGAAAGAGAATAGCTTGGTTCTGCACAATCAAAAATATGTCATTGTAACTCTTCCTTTCTGAAAGATAGAACCATACTCTTTTGACCAGATAAGTGAAAAGAGAAAATCTGACAATGTATTATTAACCAGCCCCCAGACATTTGCTGTAGAATTCAGTGTGACACATTGGAATACATGGTTAGAGAACTGCTTCAGTTCTCTTCCAGTTCAAGAACATAAACAATATGAACTAGTGTTGGCAATCTCTAAAAAATCTGTAGGGGAGAAATCCATTCAATAAGCTAAAACAGGGGAAGGGTCTACAATATCATTCATTTAAAATGTTCTCATGAGGATGTCTAATGGTTTCTCCACAAAATAGCCCTGAGTCAAAGATTTGGGTATAACTACTTACTAGGAAGGTGCTTTGAGGAGGACGTCTAAGGGCACAGGGGAGGCAAAATAGGACAGAACAAAATTCCAACAAAGGTATGACTTTTCTCTAAACTGAGCACCATCCCCAAAGAAGCTCTGTCACATAAGTTAGAGCAGACCAGCCTCAGAGAGCTGTGGGTAGCAACTGTGCAGAAATTGGGTGGTGACAATGTCAGGCTCGGAAATGAGTCTGCAAGGGTTTGGGTGGAGCCCCAATAGTAGCCACTTCACTCAAATGCAGAACTCTTGACTAGAGAGCTTTGCTGGAGGTCAAATCCTGTGAAATTCTCCTAGTTTGTCACAGATCATTCCTTTCGGGAGTTCTTTGCATTAGTAACATGAAGGAAAACATGGCTCTGGAGTCAGAGAGATCTAAGATTAAATCCTAAACATTCTGTTTACTAGCAAAAGGAAATATTTAGCCCAGAGAAAGCAGGACTATCCCCAAAATACACATTCCAACTAGCCATGCACCACATACACATCTGTTTCCTGTAAAGTTTGTTAACTGGAACTTTTCCACTATGTCATGCTATATGTCATTTAAACCTTAGCTTTTGACCTCTCTTCTCCAGGAGCTTGTCATCTTATGTATGTTTATTTAATTGTTTGATTGATAGATTGATATATTGGGGATTGAACCCTGGGCCTTCGCACTGAGTTGCATGCCAGCTCTTTTTATTTTGAGATGGGGTCTCTCGTAAATTCCCCAGCTGGATCTCGAATTTGCAATCCTCCTGTCTCAGCTTCCCAGAATGCTGGGATTATAAGTGTGCCCCATCACAACACACTGAGAATTTTAATTTTTGAATTTATTCCTCTTTGTAAAATAATGGGATTTAGCCCAATTTCTAAAAGAATTCTGGTATCAGAGTAATGGCTGCAGCGTGCTTATTTGTGGACATGACGTCCTTTACCTTTCTCGAGTCCTCTCTGCAGTGGCCCCTGCCCACACAACCTGTCCCTGTCTTCTTTTTATATACCCCAGGAAGAGAACGCTCCAAAGGAGTCTAAACTCAAAGGCAGATTACATAAAGACACTATATTGTTTTCATTTTTTTCCAAGTGAAGCTCCTGACCTACCGTTGTTATCTTCTTTCCTTTCCTTGCCTTGCAAGATTGGTCTTCATTTTTCTACTGCATTGCCTGACCCCAAGTATATGGTGATTCAAGGTCGTTAGGCTCTTCCAGATGGCTCGTCATGTGGGTCAGGCTTCAGGCTGCACCTAACCTTTCCTGTGTAACCTGGTAGTTTTGGGGAAACAGTAATTGGCATTTTGAGGATCTAGGTAGCCAGATGATATGACACTGTGTTGGGCTTGAGTAGGGGAGACCCTTCTTCCTGAACCGTTTACTATCACAGGCTTCTAGCAGGTGAGGAGACTCTGCTAATTGTAAAATTGTTAGGCTTAAAAATCTCTAATTAGGCTTTTATAATTGGAGTGGCTTCTGGAGTTCATCTTATTGAGTTTGCTTATCTCAGAGGAAAATGGACTAAAGTCTACAGAACTTAAAGGATTTCCTTAGGATCACACAGTGGAGTGCTAAGCCTATTTTATGACCTCAATAGTTGCCAAACCACTGATAAGCATTATAGCCCTGGCTTTGAACAAAATCTTGCTGTTAAATATGGTACCTGGAGCTAATCTGTTGGAAGCAGGCAATGGTAGGCCAGGAACTAGTCTGCACTGCTTCCTCCTTTTTGCAAGCTCTTGCCCAATATCCCCTGAAAAACAAGCAAAAGCCCCTGGTGGCTTGTAGAGATCTTAGTCGGAATTTGGAGTCTCTTCATAATATTGTTTAGAAGGTCCTCACAGCATCGTATGTTTCCAGTTTGGAATAACCCTTAAAAACAGAATCCCTGGCCACACAGGTTAGGGCCTGGGATCAGAGCCTAGGAGGAGGTCAGAAGTCTAAGCATAGTTTAGCTAGGTTCTCTGCTCAGAAAATCACCAGAGTGAGAAAGGTGTTGTCATGGCTACTTTTCTTGGTGGTGTCAGCCAGAGACTGCCCTCGGTTCCTGGAAATTACTCTCTGTTCATTGCCGTAGGCTCTGTGCATAGTGTGGCAGGTTTTCTTGAATCTTCCAGGATAGTGTGTCTTTGACATTCATTACCTTCTTTGAAAGGATTCAACATTTAGGTTAGCCACACCAGGATAAATTTTCTTTTGACTAAACAAAGCCAACTGATAAGTAACCTAAACAGGAGAAGGACAATCCTATAATATTAAAAATAATAATAAAACATCCCTTAAGGGTGATGATTATTCAGGGCATGTGGGAACTTCGGGGATGTCTTATAATTTTGCCTACAACAGACATGAAGCAAGGGAGGACAAGGATAGACTTCTTGTTTCCAAGTTCAGGTTCTCCCACACAGAACCTGTAAGACTTTGAGTAGGTATTGTATCCAGGCCTCCATGATTTTTTACTAGTAAGGTGGGCCAGAATGATAATTAGCTCGGGAGGTTGTCATGCAGATTCAGTGGGATTATGCACGAAAGTCCTTAGGTCAGTGCATGGCCTATGCGCCAATCTTAATTAATGTCAGCTTTTTAAACAGGTGGCCTTGGCTTAGCTTCTAAGAGGCATGGCTCTCAGGCAGATTCATTGGCTAATGAAGAGAAATTACGGTCACCTTTAAGAAACATGAGGGCATGAAGCAATAGCTCAGGATCTGTTGAGAGGATGTGATTGTGAGGGCTGGCATTCCTAGATGGCCACAATGCTCCCAACAGGTGATATTGAGTTTGTCTGATAGCTTAGAGCTCTGAAGAGAATGTTTTATAGAGGTTAAGAGCTAACAAAAGATTAAGTCTAAGCTCCAGATCCAAAAGGGAACATCAGATCAGCGTAAATTTCCTAATGACAGGAAGTTTGACTTGGGATCTTGGGTGGACTAATTGTGGTCAACTTGAGCAGGAACGCCCAACTGGATGTTCTTGCTCAAGTTGGTGTAGTTCTGGGCGTAGAGGAACCACCTGAGGATTATTGCCAACATAGCATATAGGAGAATGGGAGAAGAAGATAGGAGCTGGCTGTTTCCCAGGGGAAGTTCTGTTGTGGCTGGTTCTCCCAAAGAGAACTTGGCTGTTCTCCTTGGAGGAGAACAAGCTTCCAGGCCTGCTGTCATTGGGGGTGGCTGCTGTTCAAAGAGAAGCTCTGGTCTTCATCTCTGCTATAAGCATCATGTCCTGGTTCCACAACAGATTTCTTCAGCCTTTTAGTGCATACAGGGGTGTACTGGGACATTGCTGTGGGCTCCCAGCCCTTGATTGGATCTTTTGGGTCTCCAGTGCATAGACAGACGTTCTGCACACTTCCTGTATTTGGCTCGTGTGTGAATGTTGTGACTTGTAATTGTCCTGTATTAAATCTGCTCTCTTGCAAACCATTGACTCTAGAAAAGTAACTAAGACAGATCTGAAAGCAGGTGGGATTTGGGAAGTAAATAGAGTTAGGAAGAGTTAGGAAGAAAGTGCTCTTGATAACTGATGTAAAGCCTCCAGAAGAGGACTTGCTGTATGTCATGGATTAAATAATGGCTCGTTTTTCTTCTTTCACACCTGTTGAGCAAATAACATATTGTAGCAATGTTTAGTGTAATTAAAATTAATTAAAATGTAATTATCTAGTTTAAATCTCCTTTAAGTGTGCCAGGGGTCTCCCACATTTGTGCTCTTGGTATCAAAATATACGTGGAGATTGTATCAGCAACTGTGTATTTCCTCTATTCTTGAAACTGAAAACATAAGTCTTTTTTATATTGATTCACCAGCTATGGGCTAATCAAGGGGTGTAGAGATTGAAAGAAATTTCCAGTGGGGGATATCTGAAGTCACTTAGAGTGGGCATATGTGCCCTTCAAATGTAGAGGAAGGCAATTCAGGTTGTTCTGGAAGTCTAATGGGCCCCATGCATGTTTCCTTTTTTTGCATAAAGTGCAACTGCTTAACTTTTCAGATATTTTATTAACTCATTTCCATCGCCACCCCACCAGTGTACATGAATGGAGAATTTCCAGGTGCTTTCTTTCTGTAGCTATTCTTGTTATTAAAGTTAGTTAAAAATTAACTATAAATGTTGTACCTTTTTAAAGAATGCTACAGCTGTTTGATCCAGTTATATAGGATTGGTAAAGAAGCCTCCAGGGATATATGCAGGATTTTCATCAGCCAGACAATTTATAGTTCTTTTGGGTTCCTACATGTCACATATTCCCCAAAAAGTTACAACAACAGCTTCTGCTTTATTATTAGTGTACATCTTCAAACACTGTGGAAACAAAGAGCCATGAAAGATTTTCAGTGGTTTTATAGTTCTAGCGCATGAGCCATTTGAGAGGAAAGGTTGTCACTAATGGGATTCATGACCACCAATTGACCAATAGAGGCAGACACAGGTTAGCTTCTGTAAGCAGGCAGAGGAGTCAGGCAGGCTTCTTGGAAGAAGCCAATCTTGAACTGAATCCTCGCATGTTAAGCAGAATCCAGAAAAAGTAAAGATGGTCCTGGAAAAATTCATTCCACACAGGAAGACCAGTGTGCAAACAAGCCTCGGCAGATAAACAGATAATGTTCCTGGAAGCTTTAAATACTTTGTAGTTGTTGGAGGCTGACTTGAGAAGTAGTGAGAGTGAGTAGATCGTGAGAGGTCTGGTGAGTGATTAGAAGGACTTTGGGTACTTGGTATGGGTGGTGGTGAGAGAGTAAAGGGTTTTACTCAGGGCAGGGTTGGATGTAGATGACTTACGATGGGCTCTCATAAAATCTGCCTACAATTCTGTGTGGAGCAATGGGTTTAAGAGGGGCAAGACTAAGAGTGGAGGCCAGTGAGCAGAGTGTTGGAAGTATTTAAGCTGGTGATGAGGAGGTCCTGAGTGGGTCTAGTGTGGAGGGATGAGTGAGAGTTGCCGCACAGCTTCAGCAGTTCTCCACTTTCATGGACGTAAATAGCATGCAAGGACAGGTGCAGAAGCCAGACAGCCCAGTGTGAGTCCTTTACAAACTACCCATGAGACCTGTTCAAACTTAGCATATTTGTTTCCTGCTATGTAAAATGGAGAAGAAAGTAATAATTTTACGAAGAGTGACCCATTAATTCATATAGAATCACTTTCAGTAGTTAAGAATATAGGGAACATATACTCAATATAAGTTAGCAATTATTGTTATGAAAGAGGTTTGCCTGGAAACTTACAGGTTCCAGTCAAACTCCTTGAGTTGGAATCTGGGATCAGAAACTTGTTAGGTTACTGTTGCAACTTAATGGTTCTGCACCACAATTGCCTCATCTGTCCATATAGATAATAGTATCTACCTCAAAGGGAAATGCATGCAAAGCACTGAGCAAGGGCCTACCAAGTAAGAAGGGCTTTTAGTGCCATCATCCTCATCACCGTCATCATAACGATCATCCTCGTCACCACCATCCTCATCTCCACCATCCTCATCTCCACCATTATTGTCGCTATCAAGAAATGAAAGAGCTGCCTTCATCGTAGTCTTCAGCTCCAGCACCATTTCATATTTTAGGAATCTCTTTCATTTCTTTTTTCTTTCTTTTTTTTTTGTTGTTTCACATTTTTGGTGGTAGTATATTAAGAATTGATTATTATTAGTTATATGTAAAGTGAAATGCTCCTTGCATGCTTGGATTTTCTTGTGTATATTTAATGGTTATCATAATATAAATCTACTTTGCCTGCTAAATCAGCCTTCGTCTTTCAAGAAAAAAAAACTATAACATACTTACTGGTGTCATAATTTCATATTTGTGGAGCACCTTTGACTCAGAAGACAGGGAGGTAAAGGTGAAGTGCTAATGTTTTGTTTATTGTAGCTGAAAACTTATTGAAAACTACCACTTGGCCCTAATCCTCACATAATCTCTCTTGTAAGAAATGTCATTATTTTCCCCTAGTAATAGCATTGCTTACTGCCAGGAACTAAGTAACAGGACTGGAATTTGGCTCTTGGACTGAATCTTCAAATTTCTGTGGAAAATGCTCAATTTGTTTTGACTCGCATCCATTACTCAGATGATACTAAGCACCTATTGAGTTTCCTGTTCGAGACTAAGTGCTACGAAGACAGAAATGGATGTGCGTCAAAGATCTTGCTCTCCTCAGTAGGAGCATCTCTGCCTGGTGCCCATGATGGCTGATGAATGAGCATTGTGTCCTGCACAGTAGGGTGTGAACACTGAGCGCCAAGACTGCCCAGAGCTGGAGTGACAGAAAGGCAGCTGCTCACTGTACCCTAGTGAGGGGCAGTCCCGGGATCCTGGCAATGGAGGATCAATTGCCACTTTAGAAAAGTATATTTTACCATCTGGTAGCCTCAATTTTATTTTCAGTAAAATAGGGATGGCATAGGAGACATCTAAGTTGACTCCCAAATTTTATACTTGCTGGTTAAATGTGAGCTGAGCACTTCCTGGAATCTTTCTATGGAAGTAGGATATCAGCTGAAGCTGTGGCTTAGTAATAAAGTGCTTGCCTAGCATGCCAGAGGCCTTGAGTTTGATTCCTAGCAAATTCCTTCCCCTCAAGAAAAAATAGGAAATGGGACTTGCCAGCATGAGAGGTTTTTGGTTGTTTAGTTTTGTTTTTGTTTCTGTTTTTGTGGGACCCATAACTTAAATTATGAGCTATCCTTACTCTGTATTCTGTATCAGCTCTGATAAGACCCAGGACTGGTAGGTCCTAGATAGTATAGATGTCCTTGAACTGAGGTACAGAAGTTACACTAAGAAACTCAATGTTGCATTTATTGTATAATGTGGTACAGGAAATCGCTGATTTCTTCATACAGATCTCCCTTCACGAAGCCATATTTTTCCTAAAAGACTGATATTCTTTCCTGTTGCCAATGGCAATCACATATCTGGCACGTTTCCTCCTGACTTTGCACACTAAGAAGCATAGGCCAGACTGGTGATTCCATATGCACACGGATGATACATCCCCATTTCGAGGCCCTGCTGTTCACTGCCATTTCTCTGATCTTTATTTTATCTTTTGTTATTTTCCCAGGTTATTGCTTATATACATCTAATCCATTTCTGCTTATCTGTGGATCAAACCAAGCAGCAGCGTGTGATAAACAGAAGAATTAGGTGCCAAAAGCGGAGTCTGCACTCAGAAGCCTGTTCACTCTTTTGTGATAAAATAACCCTCACTTGGGTATAGCATATTTCAATTTACAAAGTACTTTTCCAGTGAATTTTCATTATTACCTTGTAACATGTATGAGGAAGTTCTCTATTTTTCTCATCACTTAGATGGAGCATTAGAGGCTCAGGGAGGCCAAGTGTTTTGCTGCATGTTGCTTGAGGTAGCAAGGGTATGAACAGTCTGGATTTAATGGGAACATTTGTTAGCAAGAGGGGGCTTGCCATCCCCTATGTCTTCATTATCTCTTAGAGAGCTGTATCGAGGCCAGGGCAACGTGGAGATGCCCGGAAGTTATCCTCCACGGGACAGAAACTGTCTGGCTGATGCATTCTCTTAGGGCCTAAGTATAAGCATGGACATCTAGGGAGATCAACCAGTTGAGCTCAGGTACAAGGTAGAATGAACTTAGATGTCTTCTGTTTAAGAGATCTAAAGGAAAGCTCAGCTACTTGGCATCTAGAAACTTTCGACTCTAGAGGTTTCTGGAATGCCAAGATCAGCACAGCACTTCCAATGCGAGAAGAAGGAAACCATTTAAGAAGATATGGTCCTTTCCCCTAGAGAACAGGTGTCAGCATATTTAGATAGTTCACTTGACAGTACCCCACAGGACATGCAGGTCAATAATTAGATAGTCCTTGTCTTCATATATAAGTAATAGGGTGATAGACCTGGACTGCTACCCAGGGCTTTTGACCTCAGATCTACTTTTCTTTCTGCTTTCACATTACTTTTGTTATGTGATCAGGGATATGCAGGCCTCAAAACACAGCCTCCCTTGGGGAGGCTCTCAGAACGGGAATAAGAGCTCCCCGTCTTCTGCTTCCATCACACCAAATTCTCTACTCTGTCTGCTTCACTGACACGCAGTGTGCCCTGCAATTGCTTGTGACTCCACAGTGAGTGTGTGTAGGGCAATGTGTATGTTCTATTAACCTTAGTAACTTACACAACTCAGTATAGTTTATGGAACACAATAGGCACTTAATGACATTTAGCTTATGAATTCAGTATCTTCCCCTAGTTCATGAATTCCTTGATATACTTAAAAATTTTCCGTGTATCCAATCATCCTTTGATTTTAATAGCCAAAAGTTCTTTAAACACCAAACTGGATACACCCTACTGACTACAACATGGGGAGATATTCTTCCAGTTATCTCATGAAATTATTCCCTTCTCTTGCTTCAGCTCTCATCATCTTTAATTTGATATAATACACTGTTCTCCGTGGTTTCCTTGTCATCTGCGACCTGTCCCAGTTGGTCATGTCTTCCACCTTGTATTCAGCCCTTCCTGACCCGCATGCCAGAGGACTCATTCATCTGATGAAATCTTCTCATCAGTTATTCAAGGTCTGAGCACCAGTTATTCAAGCAATCACAGCACCTTAGGCTTGATATTGTGTCTGTTCCAATGTTTTATTAGGGCATTTCCTAAGTGAAGGTATAGACTTTATTTTTGGTTTTTGGTTGTCTGCTACAGAATTTATTGTTTCCTCTACAATTTATTGATCATCATTTGTAATAGTATTTAAATCATTGAAAATAAATTAATCTGAGGTTGGGGATTTAGCTCAAGTGGTAGAGTGCTTGCCTAGGAAACACAAGGCCCTGAGTTCGATCCCCAGCACCAAAAAAAAAAAAAAAGAAAAAGAAAAAAAATTAATTTTCAGACAAGATACTTGATGAGGCATACCTTTGAGGGTTCAGGGTAAGAATATTGGATTAATCTTACCTAAAGCAGTTGCATCTATAATCCCTCAATAGATCAACTTCTTCTAAATGTTTATATGTGGCCCCACCTTCCTGCTCCCCACTATACACTGTATCCACAGAGGATTGTAGGTTATAAATACTTTATCAAATTCACTGACAGAAACAATTCTGCTGTTGATTATTTATATCTTTTTCAGCAAAAGGCCACTGTGTTATCTTTCCTAAGACTACTGCATTTTACTCTCATACCACATCATGGAAGGAATGGCTTTGGTGGCTACTCATAAAATAATTGCAAAGACTCAGTGAACAACTAGGGGGAGCCACTGTTTTTGCTTTTAGTATCCAGTCGTTCACGAGGAAGTAAACTAACAAATTCTTACATTATTCATCCTACTTTTTTTTTTTTTTTAATGACTGCTGAACTGTATGTGAAACTTCAGTGTGAGTCTAGTTGGAACTCAGTAGGGAAGATTATAATGTATAATCACATTTTTAGAAATGAAATAACACTAAAAATCTTTCTTTCAGGGAAGCTTCTACATTGTCTACCATCATCAGCTATGTGAATTTGAAGCTGTTTGTCCAAAATGATTGTTGTTACCTCTAGAAACTGTAGGAAAGGAATAGGGCTGTAAATGTTGTTTGCCATGCTCAGGGGTGAGATCAAAGCTCACAAAATGTAGTTTGAACATACAATGTCTTCCCTAGTGTAGAGAGCACTTCTTCAGATGGATGCTATGCTACCTACTTCTTCAATCTCTGTTTCAAAATGAGTCTGTGACATTGTATATTGACAAAATATACATAATTGTTAAAACCCTTAAACCTGGAGTTGGGGACATACTGAACAAAATCTGAATGAAGAAAGTTGACACCAGTTGTTGTCTATAGTTTATGTAACTTGGCAACACTGTGGTCCTACTAACTGGCACAGAATTTGGGCCCGGGTCAAATTTAATAGTGATAAGATGTATCAGCTTCTCCATATGCTAACTATATATTTATATCTTCTAGAAGTAGAACATCTAATATGGTCTAGAAATTTTACAGAATGACCCTGTTAAGAATAAGTAAGAAACCATCGTTGTGACTTGAGCTTTGGATTTAATTTTTATCTGTTAGATAATGTGAAAATTTAAAAAACATAAGTAAAAAGCCTTGGAAAAATATAACCATAGCCACTTGGAGTTCATTAAAGTGAAGGAAAGGAATATAGAGCATAAAACCTTGTGTCCTGGAGAGTTCATAAAAGCAGATTTAAAAATAAAAGTTCAAAGTATAAATTGTAATAATTCCATGACTGAGATCCTGGCTTTTTAGATTTCAAATATAAACATCTGGACTCTATCTCTATTGTTTGAATAAGGGAAAACAAGATGGGCATTTCTTTGATGAGCTTCTAGGATGTGTATAGAAGATGAAAGAAGAAGTTTATGGAACTTTTCTACCCAGAGTCAGGGTGACTTTTAAAGTCTTCTTGAATTCTGTATGCCATTATAAAATGACCTGGTTTATTATATACACATTTTATGCTTTGGCGTTCACACATATGGCTATAAATATTTATCTTGATAATTTTACATTTGGTTTTTCTCTCTGTAAAAAAAATCATATTTATTCTCCTATGTCAGTATTTCTTAGTTTTTTTTTTTTTTTTCTCATTATTGTCTCCCTAAGAAGTCTTTTAAAAACATTTCTTTCTTTCTTTCTTTTGGTGGTAAGGATTGAACTCGGGGCTTGTGCTTGCTAGGCAAGCACTCTATCACTGAGCTAAATCCCCAACCCCTAAACATTATTTAACTTAATCTTCTCCTATACAGTATTAATACCATAGATGTCTCCTTATGTGCTGTGGTAGGATTTTTTTCACCCTTTAGCAAAGAACCAGTGTCTGCCAACATAAGAGCGTATGGTCTGTCCCACAACTGGTTTCCTACATAGACAGTATATAGAGTTGAGCTACATTCCTGGCATCTCTCTCTGCCCTTTAACATTTTGTTTTGTTGCTCCCTTGTGTGCACAAGGGAGGTTACCCACAAGTGCTTTCTTTCCACTCTGCTGAAGATGCATCTCTTGCTTTGCAGGATCTTGTGGTCCTGTTGTGATAAACCTGCTCCTCCACATCATCCAACAGTTTATCTCTTAGCATCCCCTTAGCTCCTGTTATAGAAACATAGATGTAAGGGAGAGAGAAAAACAATACCACCTGGCTTCTTCTCTTCCTTCAGTTTTCCCCTGACGACTTAAGTCTAAGATATACGCCGCAAGTTTCTTTCTTTGTTTTTTTGGAGATGACAATTGTTTGCCTACACTTTAATGAAAGGGAGTGTTCGCATTCCTGGCAGATTCTCTCGGCCACTTCAGGTTCACACTCTAAGACAAATACTTTTTATGGATATGATAGCCATCTTCCATAGCATTTCTTCAGTTTTCCTCAAGGATCTTTGCACACTACACAGCTTTATATTTCTTTTACTGAATGTGTGATTCTGTCACCAGTCAAGAAATGTTAGGTTATGTGCAATAACAGAACATCCTTGAAAATCTCCATGCTACTATTGTCATGTTGCAGGTCATGCGCCAGAGGAAAACAAGCTCTACATGGTCTCAGCTTCATCACAGAAGTTACACATACACTTTTTATTTCAGATTCATTAGCCAGATGTAGCCACAGGGCCCTATCCGACCACAAGAGAAGGGAAATAAAATCCTCTTGTGATCTGAAAGAAAAGGAAAGTTACATTTTTGTTAGCAGAAACAGTAAAGCCACAGGGTGGTGGTAGTAGGACCTATTCTATTTTGTAGATTTTTCCTTGCATTTAACAGGTGAGTGTTCCCTCTTTAGTAGCTATAATTTATTTAGAACTCCTCTACCATAGAAAGCCTTTTTCTCCCTCTTTATCTTATCCTGAATCACATTATTTTCTCCTCATCAACCACGTACCACTTGATTAAGACTTTTCTCTACTTCTTCTTAACCTATATTTTCTGTTGGCTTGTCATTTGGATTGTTGTGTATTCATGGCCCATGTAGCCATCTCTATGTTAGGGAAGCTGGTCTCAGGAGAGGAGTGCCTCAGGCCCTCAGATTGGTCCTTTGCAAGGAGATTTGCAGTATTCATTCTTGGGGGAACCAAAAGCCTCCAAGGATATGAAATGGATCTCAGGGCACCTATAATTTCTAGGTGAACTGCCATTCCTGTTCTTTTTCCCTTGGATATAGCTCAGTTTTGGGCCTAGTCTTATGAGTTTCACAAAGGATTTCTTCTCTAGAATTAAATTTTGCTAACTGACCAGACAATGCCCAGCTCTATTCTTCTCTGATGGCAATTTCTCTTCCCGTGTCTCAAACCTTCAACATAAAATAGAGATAAGATGATAAATTAATTGCTAATTGGAGAGAACAAAAGGAGAATTTTGACAGTCTCCTCTTTTATTCCCGTGGATAGGTCAGAAAAACATAATAATACTTCTGACTCAGAAGCTGAATTTGAGACTTAAAAAGAAGAATCTGGGACTTAGATGACTTTCTGACACCTCAATGATATTACTGCCTCTTTATTTCTCTAGAAATTGATTATTTCAATTGCCAAGGACCGACATTGGAATCTTTTTTCTCTTGAGCTGCATTAGGATGAGAAGTCATTTGTTCCTCTCTAATGCTTAAAAGAAACTTTTGTTATGTATTCTTTAAATTTGAAATGTGTTTTCCATTATTCACCACATAAGCTCAGATTTGTAAAGAAACATAGAAACTGAAGACCTAATTTACTCTTTGTTCTGCTTTGTGGAAAACAAAACTGAAGAGGATAATACTCAAGGTCTGGTGGCTTCAGCCAAAATCAATTGAGTCTTCAGATACCATATGAATGGCAGAAGCTGCAGTGTCACTGAAATGCATGTCATTTCATTGTTACAGTTAGGCGCAAAAAGCATTCCCAAGTCTGGGCCAGAGGAATCGGATTTTTTTTTTCCTAAAGTTTAGGTATGTTTTCTCTTTACCCATTCCCCTGCCTACTTTTCTTTTTTCTGTTTCTTCTTTCCCCTCCTCTTTCTTACTTGATTCCTTTCAGGCCAGGTGTTAGATGACCCCCTTCTCATCAGAGACAAGGAGTGGACTTCATTATGCAGAACATGTCTCCCAAGCAGGCATAGTGTGCAGAGTCACCCAAGGAGAACATCTCTGGCACAGGAGGGGCCCTGTGCTGCTTCCTCTGCCTCGTACATGTGTTCAGAAAAGTATTTGTCTTCAAACTGAGCTGATTGGCTCGTGTGCATCTCCCCTTTGGCCATTCATGCCATGAATATTTAAGCAAAATTAGGTTCTTTTCCCCGGAGGAGCAGAGTGGAAAGTAAGAGGAGCCTATGGCGGCCTGTGTGCAGGATGCTACTTAGGTAAAAGATGCAGGTGCTATATGACGTACACACAGGCTTGGTTTCTGTCTTAGTTGCTTTTCTCATTGCTGAGACAAAATAGCCAACACCCTCATTTTAATGGAGGAAATGTTTATTGAGTGCACAGTTTGTAGAGGTTTTGGTTCATAATTGGCTGGCTCCAAAGTAGGGTGGTAGGGCAGACAGGCACTGCAGAGGAGGAACAGTTCATGGTAGTCAGAAGGTCACAAAGCAAGCAAGCAAGCTATAAGAGCAACTTCTTTCTGCCCCTTTTATATTCTATCCTGGCGCCTAGGTTAAGGTACATGCCAAACCAATCAATGGGCTACTTTAGTAATCACACATCCTTAATACCAGCATCCTTAATTCTCACAATTCACCATGTATCAATCACACACTATAGATCCAAATACCTCTGAAAAACCCCCACCTATGACTGCATGAGAATTTGGGGGGCATCTAGATACAAGCCATCACAGTGTCCTTTACCATTTTGCCTCGGTTGGGACACTGAGGTAAGGATGGTGGGGCAATAAATTTCCTACTTGCCTTATCCCATATGCCTCTGTCTCTAGGCATTGTTGTCTCCATCTTGATTTAACAGTTCCCTCAAGAAAGTCCATCATTAACTCTGACCAGTGGGAAGAGGTCATTTGTTATATACAGCTGAGGAAGTGCCAGGCACCAAAGGAATAGCAACTTATTTGTTCAGGGACAAGTGGTATTAAGCAAAAGTTGAAAAATACTCCTCTTTACTAAAGAGTTACATGCCCTGAGAAAATAGGATTAACCATTTGTAATCCTGATCATCTACGTTTAATTCTCACTTTAGTCTCTCTGAATTCCCAGCCAAGGACAGAATTTGGTCTCAAGTGGGCAAGAAATACAGACAAATTAAATACCAGATTCCACGTGCCTAAAAATAGTAAATTAATAGTCCTTACTTAATGATGTTCAAAAGAATTTGAGTTAAAGCATTAGCAAAATGTTCTCTTCCATGTAAGATCAGAACAGGTTTGTATTTCTTTACTTCATCTCTCTCATGAAGGGTATATTAAGTTTTGTTTTTAGTAGAAAACTTCTAAATTCCTAAATTCCAATTGATTTCTTTCTCTCAGCCCATCTCCGTCCCCATCCCTAGTAAACAATCTTCACTTTACTCTGAAATTAAAAAGGAAAACAACTTGATGTGGCTCAGAAAGGTAAAGGCAGATGGATGGGAACATTTGTTTCTGACCTTCAGCAGAAGAATTCTGTTAGTTAGTCACTATAAATTTGTTTTCTGCGAATGGAAGAGTATAAATGTGCTCCATCAAGATGGAGAAAGCATTTGCACCCGAAATGTGAAACACAGAAAATAAATCGATCAAATTAATTTCTGGCCGTCAGCCCTGGAGGCTCATTTCCCATCAGCCGCATCAGGAGGCAAAGGAGCAGTTAACTTGTAATGATTGGGAAAGGTGAGGACCACTGACAGATTGGCTGGGGGCGCTGGAAAGGGTGCCTTTCTTTCGCAGTCCTTATTAAAAATGTGTGTTGTCTGTAGAATCAGTGGCTGGCTGCATCTGTGGGGAAAATGGGTAAGATGCCCTGAGGCCCAGCTGTGCACTGGCCTGCTGGCCCATCCTTGACGTCGCCTGTAGGAGTTACTCCTCTGAGCTGAAGGATGATGCCCTTGTAGGCACCTATTAATCCTCACACCAGGCAAGGGAAGGACTCCTACAAGAAAGGTGATGTCAAGAAAGTATTCTTTGAGGAGATTTTAGAGAGACCTGAGGGCACTGGGGAATCTTGTCGCACAAAAGGATACTCAGAAAAAGCCTTGGCCACATAACTCAAAATTATGAATAACAGTGGAAGTTCAGCACATCATATTAACATTGTCTGGATAATATTTCTTTTACTCTTTGTTGACTAAACTTTCTCTGTATTGCTACTTTACTGACTCAGATAGCTGAATTATTTTATGATCAGGGTTCATTACCAAATTTGGCTTGTCTTTATAGATCACACTAACTAGATACTTGCCAATATTTGATCCCCCAAAATATGTTATTTATAGGAATTACAAATAAAATACCCTCAGGTGATGAGAAAAATGCATGAACTAACTCTAAGGCACACCATTAAAGCAAGGTGGGTTTTCAGCCTTTTGGTTTGCCTGGGCTATATTTAGTGAAGAAGAATTGTCTCGAGCTGCACATGAAATAGTTAATGTATATAAGTAAGAAAGCTTCCTTTGGTATGTTTTATTATAACATTTAATAAAAGAAGGCAAGCAGCCTGTGGGCCATGAATTGAACATGCCAAGTAGACTGCAAGTAGTAAAACTGCCGGACTTCCTTTAAAGACGTTCACATTATAAGACTTGAATCCGATCTGTAGTTTGATAGAGTGAGCCCCCGGGGGATTATGGTACTGACTCTGGAAGAATATTTTGTATATTCAGTTAAGTAAATGATGAGGGTTCATTTAGTTAAAAGCAGAGTGAATTGGTAATCTCTTGGTAAGTGTGGTATGTGATGATGGAATAATTGGCTCAATCTGGTCTTCTGGTTTTGGAACATCGTTTCCCCAATCTGTCAAGTTCTCCTCCTCTTCCTACGCCCACAGAAGAACAGATTTTGGTTATGGCACTGGGAAGTCTCCAAATGCCCAAGAACATTCCCTGCCCTTCTCATCTGTATGGGCAGAGGATGATCCGCTTCTCCAACACGTACATCATGAAGATTGGCCACATGGAGTGGAGAGGTGCTCTTTCTCTGGAGTTTTGGCCTAAACCTTGACTGTTCGGGCTGTTTCCTGGCTGTGTTTAGTCCTCATCCTTTAGATGGTCTGCACTGTCAGTGCTTTTGTTATCAGCAGTGGTGATTATCTGGATGAAAATTTTTATCTAGCAAAAAACTCTGAGTGGAGTTTTTCTGTTTGATTATTAAATATCCTTGCCTTGAATATTTGAGTGCTTTTTTTTTTTTTAACCAAGAACATGTATTGGTACATGGTATACATAATGCTCACATTCATCAAGTTATTTTGTATTGAGTGCCATTTCATTTCAGGAAAAATGGATTTCTGAAGTTGGATCCATAAGCTTATTTTTATTAATAATAATTTTTAAAAACATTATGCAGCCTAATATTTGCCCTTTCCCCTTTAGCTCTTGAGAACCTAAATTCTTCATCTTTCTAGTGTTCAGTTATGGGTGTCCGTGTACTGACTCTGGTTTCTCTTCACTGCTCCCCTGAATAATTAAAAAGCTAAACAGATTTACTTATTAACACATAAATAGGAATCTTTCTTTCTTTTCTGCTTTCCTTCCTTTCTTCCTCTCTTTTGCTTCGTTTCTTCCTTCCTGTGTTTCTCCCTGCCTTCCTTCCCATCTTCCTTCCTTCCTTCCTTGCTTTTCTCAGGAACCTGTAGGCCGCATTCTTTCCTGCTTAGAAGAGAGAAGGGAACCTATAGTTAGTAAGTTTTGATGGAGCAGTGGAAAATTTGAAAGAAATACCTGAAGCCTGGTTTGATAAGGGAATGCACAGAAAAGACACACCAGTGTGTGTGTGTGTGTGTGTGTGTGTGTGTGTGTGTGGTGTGAGATTTACATTACAAAATCAAGCAGTATCAGAGATGAAAGGATGATATGGCTGAGAAAGCAGAAAGGGAAATGCTGGGGGAAAGTCGATTAGCATTGTGAAGTCCTCGGAGCACTTTCTGACAATTACCATGCACTGTTCTTTGTGCTGATGAAACAAACGATGAAGCTCAGGATTTGTCCCATTGCCAAATCTAGATCCAAAAAGTCACAAGATGATTAGATTGTTACTTAGGGCGCCTGGTTTTCAGTCCTGATTTGGTCACAAATTAACAGAAAGAGAAGATCACACTTTAGTTCTCCATGTAGTTGCTCTCTAAATCCTCTTTAAACTGTAACATCATGAGTCATTTAAAATTGCCTCTGTATTATACAAGTATTGGGAACAGCGCTGTCACTCCCCAGCATGTGTCCTGACCACAGCTCTGAGCTTTGGCTAATAATAGGTTGGAACTGAATCCTTGACCTGGTCTGCACTGACCTCCCCTGGATCCTGCGTCCCAGAAAGTTTTATAATTATTCAAAGGCTGACTTGCCTATTTAGTACTATTTCCTTTAGAGTATAGAGAACAATTAAATGCTAGTACCTTCCTTTTGCTACTAAAATGGATCATAGCTCAACAGTCTGGGAAGAGCTCTATGGGTTTATTGAAATAAGTCAAGAGACCCAGCTCTTAGTGGACGTGTTCTCACTCAAGGGGACTGACATCCAGGAAACCATCATCTGGAACAGCATGTACTGGACCACACTAGGGGACTGGTCATTTCTGTCATTCTCTGACTGTGTGGTCTGGTGTCTCCTTTCCAGCTCAGAGTCTTATCATCGACCAGATGTACTGCTTTTAGAAGCCTCTTCCTTTCATCCAGTGTAAGGGGACCAACTTCTGTGTTTCTCTGATTCCCTCATCCCTCCCCCTCCAGGAAAGCTGTTAAAATAGAAATTTAAATTGAGTCACTTTCCAAAGTGAGGTGTGAGACCAAGAAGTGTGCTTTGCTAAGCAGCTGACTCAAAGCAGGTTAGTGAACTTTTAATACCCTCATCCAAAGTGGAGACTTAAAGGGATCAGTACATGTGTATGAGAGGGAAGACATTTTTGAAGAAGGCTGTTGGTGTGCTGTGGCAGCCACCATTGTTTAGCAAAGGGAAATGGGCTTTGACAGAAGCATAGAGAGAATTGGAAAATTTCTCCTGATGCCAGTGGGGAACATGAAGGAATAAGGTCTCCTTTCCTGGTGGGGCTGCTATAACAAGTTGCCATAAGCTTAATCAAAGCAAATTAACTTCTCACAGGTCTGGAAACTGAAATCATCGTACTAGCAGCATGATCGTTATTTGGGGAAGTATTTTTCCAAGTTGCAGGTGATGGGTTGTTGTGTCCGCATGGGGTGGAAGGAAGTCTGGCTTGTTCTCTATTCTCTGTTTGTAAGGGCCTTAGTGCCACTTATGAAGGCTCTGTGCTCAAAGCTAATCACTTCCTAAGAGCTCTACCTGCTAATATTATCGTGTTGGGATTAGACTTCTAATATATGAAATGAGGGACATCATATCGGGAGAATCTAAAGAATGAAAAGGAGTCTAGGTGTTTCCATAGTGAAGCAGTAAAGAGTTGGCTCCTGGGATTGTCTACATCATTAGAATTTGTCAGTAAAAAAGAGTGCTTTTCCTCTTGGTTGAGGGAATTGGTGTGGAGTGATCTAAGGTCCCATTCAACATCCTGTTGGTCAGTGGATGGACCTCAGCAGGAAAACTAGAGTCATTACTAAATACTTAGGAGTGCAGCAGGGGTACACAACCACCGAGGATAGGTGTGCTGGCGTTTAGCAAGGGGAACCACTTGCGGAGTGAGGAGAATGCTCCTTTCTCCTTTTTCTTTCCTCCCTTTTCTTGGCCAGCCCTGAGGACACAGGAAATGCCTGTTAGCAAGGAGAGAGTGCCTCTAAGTGAGAGAACAAAAGAGAGGCTGAGCAAGTGCCTCCTCAAAATTGTTGTAGTTGCCAAGTTCCTGTAAAACGAGATTAAAGTTTTAATTGCTATGTAAAACAAGGTGTAGAATCATTGCTCCCCAAAGATGCCACCATCCTAATTCCTGGAATCAATGAATATTTTACTTTATGTGGAAAAAGGGGAATGAAATGTGCAGGTAGAATTAAGACCTGAGTTTACAGTAAGGAAATCAGTTCGTCTGGTGTTTATCCAAGTGGACCCACTGCAATCACAAGATGCCTTATAAAGGAAAGAGAGAAGCAGGTGCGGTTCAGTCACACTAACACAATGTGAAGAAGACTCCGCTGGGTGCTGCTGGTTTTGAAGACAGAAAAGAGGCCCGAGCCAAGTAATGGGAGTAGGCTTCAGCTGCTAGAGAAGGTGGGGGAATGGAGCCTCTCCTAGAGCCTCTGAAAAGTAATACAGCCCTGCTGGAACCTTGATTTTTCACCCCCGTGAGACCCATTCCAGACTTCTGACCTTCAGAAATGTAGCATGATAAATTTAGGATGTTTTAAAACTATTCTTGTTTATTGCAGTAGCAATAGGGAACCAATACACTGAACAACTAAATTGGGACCAGATTATTCAGAACAACCAGAAAAGCCGTGGGTAAAGAAAGAGCTGGCCCCATGGAATAAGTCAAATGAAGAGAGAGAAGCCAAAAAGTAAAGTCATATATATGTGTATATATATATGATTGTTCACTTAACATTTCCATTATTAAGTCATGTTATTTGTTCACACGTCTTCCTGAAAGCTCCCAGCGAGACAGATCTGTGTCCCTTGCTTCTGTCAAGTGGGTCATGCTCATGCATTCTCTGGTTCTGAAGACAGCTCATGACCAAAGTGCAAATCTGGTGACAGTAACTTTTCAGGAAGCCCCACTCAGATGCTGAGAGGCTCAGCTCCACCAGGGCAACTGATTACTGATGTCAACCTCAGCTGTCCTTAAGGATCCTTGAAACTCAGAGAGAGGATTGGGGCTGTGAAGGGACGCAGTGAGCAGGATAAAGCTTGGGATCCAGGATGGAGCAGACAATAGAGGACTCAGATACCAAGTGAACTAGATCGTGTTTTTTCCTAATAATTGGAGTGAAAGTTAATACAGGTTTGAACTAGGACAGTGGCATGGAGATCAAGAAGAAAGCAATTTGAGATGCCTTGCAGTCAAAGGTGACGGAACTCACCTAAGCACTGAATACAAATCTTAGTTTTCTTGGGTAACTAAGAGACTGGGCATACCATCAGCTATGAGTGAATCTGAACCAGACCAAAAAAAAGAGTCAGATATTTCTGGGGTGGAGTCTTACCTAGGGGAGGCTTATGTGCCACCTATTTGGAGCTATCTAACCAACCAAGTCAGAAAACTACATGAACAGTCTAAGAAGGAGATCAGAGACTAAGATAACATTTTGAGTATTCTTAACTCTAAGGTTAACATAGTTAGGGTCACAATAGTGAGCAATATAGTCTGGCAAGTGTCAAGATTACACACCACAGCTGTATAACAGTGGGCAGCCTCTCCCAGGTTTTTTTTTAAAAAAGTTTGTGACAATCTTGAACATCTCA
The DNA here is from genome assembly GCA_004026905.1 of Hystrix cristata. Taxonomy (NCBI): domain Eukaryota; kingdom Metazoa; phylum Chordata; class Mammalia; order Rodentia; family Hystricidae; genus Hystrix; species Hystrix cristata. The sequence continues at coordinate 156,170 of PVJO010001822.1, forward strand.
AGTAGGCAGAAAGGGAGAGCAGACTTCAAAGAGATCAGTGTGCAAAAAGGAAAACTAAGGCGTAAATGTGACAAAGGCTGAGTAAATATAAATTTGGTCTCAGTGAGTGAGGAAGAGATGACTTAACAGAGTCAAAAATGATGAATAAAACTGGGCTGCAAATTGAGAGAAGACACCACGCATGAATGATTGGCGCACTGGGAAAAGAAGTGTAAGAAGGAAACTGTTAGTGATTTGGTGATAATGGCAGGCTCGTGTGAAGAGAAAGTTATAAGGTAGAAGATGGAAAGAAGCAGATAGGTATTGTCAATTCTTATGGCTGAAATTAAACTTGAATGACAGTATTTATTCCCCTGAAGGGCATTTTATATTTTACTTCTGAGTGCGGGAAGGGGCTGGACTTTGAGGTAAGGGGGAGGTTCAAGCGGCTGGTGGAAATGCAGGCAGCAATGTGCACACAAGAGGGCCAGGGCCAGGCATCTTGTGTTCCCAGCACAGCATCTCATGCTGAGGTTGTAATGTGAGAATGAGGGGCGGTCACTGTCTCAAAAAAGCTGATAGAATTGGGAAGATGAGCTTTTCATAGCAGAAAAGAATTTTAATGTACCCACCTTAAGATAAATTCTGTACAGTAATATTGTAAGACTTCAGAGGGCAGGTATAATCCTGTTGGCCTCGGTGGGTGTGTTGGAGAAAGGCTTCTTGAATTATGTGGGGCTTAAGCCTGACCTTTGAACAGAGAGAGATCCGAGTGTGAACCCTGTAAGGATGGGCATAAGATAGGATGCTTTTCTCTTGGCCCTCGGGTGTTATCTCTGTCTGACGCTGTTGGCTGGGCTGTAGCCCTTCAGGAGAGTATGGTCCACAGGGAGACAGCTGAGGACAGGGGTTATGGCCTGGTGGGAGAAGCGCTGGTTTGAGAGGGAGAGACCACTTATGTGTGGCTCTGAACCTGACTGTCTACATGATCACAGGAAATGTACTTGACCTCTTTGAGTCTCACTGTGCTCACTTGTAAGTCAGGGGTCAGAAGCAGTACCTCGTAACATTTCAATCTTTTCTACCATCCACTCTATTCACCTTTCTTTCTTGTTTTGTTTCCAGAAGAATCCAGTTCTATAAACAGACCTATGACCTGTCTTGTTCTCCTCCAAATCGTCTTCCAAGCAGGTGCCTAAGTGCTTTTTCTATGCATTTGTGCAGTCATCACTCACCTGCACAAAGCACTCCTGGTCCCCGAAGCCAGGAGAGTAAGTTCTACATCCTTCATGCTGAGCCCTCCTCCCGCCATCTCACCCCGTGATTCTCCAATTAAATTCAGTCGTGCCGAACTGCTTACCAATCCGCAAACACCCAGGTTCTCCGCCTCTGCCCCACACAGTTCCATCTCCATGGAGTACTCTCCCTGTGCCCCGGCCTCTGCTTTTGCTGTGACCTCTTTCTTCGTCTTAGGGTCTGCTTTACTGCAAGATATGAGACTTACATCTTTGGAAATTTTCTGGAATACTTTCTGTCCCACAAGCCTTTCACAAAAAATAATCTCTACCCGTAGTATGCTCCCATTCCAACGCACAGTATGTAGCAGTATGTTTGTTTGCTGGTTTTTTTTAATTTTGCGATACTGGTGACTGAACCCAAGACCTTCACACTGAGCTATATTCCCCAGCCCCTACCCTGCCTTTGAAACAATTCTGAGACAGAGTCTAGCTAACTAAGTTGACAAGGCTGGCTTGAATTCGTGATCCTCCTGCGTCAGCCTCCTCAAATGCTGGGATTACAGGTGTGCACCACCAGCGAACAGTATGTTTTTATTTGACTATTTTTGCTCCTTTGTGGTCTGATTCATCGAATGTGATTTTATCTGCTTAAAGGCAGAGATCATGCCTCTTTTATTTATGTATTTTTCTCATAGCTTTACAAACCCTAGGGGCTGCCTGGGGGGTGGCTATTGTCATCACACTTATCTCATAATTGAAACGCGACAGAGGTTCAGTAGCTTGCCCAAGGTCACACCAGAATAAGCAGAAGAAACAGGTTTGCATCCCTGCAGCCTGACTCCAAAGCACATTCTGTAGATCCTTATATGATGCTCATTATTGCTCACACCAAACTTCAAATATTAGGTATGTTTTTCTCCATTTTACAGATGATGAGCCAGAAGCTAGAAGATAAGTAACTTACCCAGATCGCACAGTTCACAAGTTGAGAAAGCAATATTTGAACCTGGAGTCCATTCCCAGGTCCCGGGCATATACAGTACACTCCTTGCAGTCCCGGCCATGGGTGATGTAGTCATTAGTCTTACAGAGCGCAGCAACACCAATAAGGCAAGTGGAGCTACAGCCAACCTCTTAAACAGTGAAGAAAATCTAACACAACGAAGATGATCAGTGTCCGCCGGAGTGAGAATGTAGCAAAAAAACATTTTCCAAGGCACAGGCTAGAATGCAAGAGAAAACCAGGGCGGAAATGTGATATTGAGGATGGAGAGCAGATTTTCAGGCTTCGTTTAATCCCTTCAGGGGCCGGAAGCCAGTTCTGCTCCTCGGGATTATCCAGGCACAAGGACAGTCAGAATCAGTCACTGAACTGGACAGTGGCATCAAGTCATGCGCCCTTCACACCCATGGTGGAAAGGGTCACTGATACGATGAAAATGTTTGTAAAAAATCCAATTTATAAAGATGCAAAGGGACACTGACCATCTCAGTCTCCAAACACAGGCTTCCTCTGTGGTCTGGCCCGTCCAGCATCACTGGGGTTACCAGACTCCAGGTGGCAGGCCAGGGCACTTCCATGGCACAGTCATGCAGCCATGCAGAAGACATGCAGAAGACAGAGCCTGTGTGTGATGAGAAGGTGTGAGGGTGGTTTCCAATAAAATGGGAAAACTTGAAAACATGTCTGCCTAGTTGTCTACCTCGTTCTGTGTAAAGGAAGTAGCCAAAGTCACCCTGAAAAGTCCAGCTGTGTCCCTTGCCCCCATCTAACCAGAGAACAGCAGAAGAGGAAAGAACAGGAGTGAAAAGTGAGAGAACATGGCTTTTTCATCCACTCACTCACCCGGCACACTTAAATTAGCACAGTGCTGGGCTCTGGGAGGAGGAAATTTCCCTAAGAGTCCTGGACATGAAGAACCTCTTGGATTTCTATCCTTTTCCCAACTGCTCTTAACACTTTTTGAAATTTGCTGGGTTATTTAAAAAACTGGTCGTTGTGTGTGCACATGTCTGCTTTTCAAGGAAAGAATCGGAAAGCAATGCGATCCAGCTGATTTTACCACCCTGAGTGCTGAGAAAAATGTGCTTTGGGTATCAAATCACAGGGTCTCACTCTTACCCAGAATATTCATGAATGATGATAGTAATTAGCCTTCTCTAATTAAAAGTGT